>CM042243.1:51214483-51369483 GCA_023566225.1 Romanogobio albipinnatus
GGTTGTTAATTTTGATTACTGTTTTGATCATGTTTTAAATTAGCAAAGGTCAAAAACGCACGCATTGAGGTATACTATAGCATCATCAAATCATCTTCATTGAACGTGGATTGAATCCATTTGACATTCAACAGGCCAACATAATACAACAGAACAATCATCAGTGTTGGGCACGTTACTTTAAAAAAGTAATTAGTTATAATTACTAGTTACTTCTTACAAATAGTAACTGAGTTAGTAACTGAGTTACATCATTATAAAAGTAACTAATTACCAGGGAAAGTAATTACTGCGTTACTTTTTTTTTTCTTTCAAATTTTCAAATATGTCAAATAATTTGGATGCCCCCAATATTAAATATGTTAAATGAATGAATTGGACACTAAATAGAATAAATTATTATTATAAAACATTGTACATTAATGTACACTATTGTAATGTTGCTGTGGGACAATGTGAGAGACACCTATCAAATTCAATACATTATTGTAAATATTATCAGTAGACCTACTATAGTGTCAATATTGTGTAAATATTATCAGTACTATACTACTCCTCTGGTAGTGGAGCTCACGTTATCGCCTGGGTTTTTAGCCACTCATTTTGTGTCGGCATGTGATGATGTGAGGAGCTTCATTAGATTAGAATTACTGGCCACAGACTTGTAGAGACTTTCTTCCTGGGCATAAGTTGCACGTTACATAAACACTTACCTTTCACCTCAACGAGGGAAAAGTAGCGCTTATACTTCCCGTTTGCGAAAGCTACCTTTGAAGTCGTTGGACTTGCCATCGCTGACTGTGCATATGAGTGATGTGTGTGTGTGTGTGTGTGTGTGTGTGTGTGGACTCAACCTATCAACCTCAACCTTGTCTCCCACCCACCAATCATCGTCAGTTATGTGTACCACACCCCCCACCCCCCAACACGCACACGTTGCAGGTCCAACTGACAGAGAGCCTGTTCGGATGAAAACCGCTTCAGTGAGCTCAATTATAGTAACGCTGCATTTTTTTTTTCCTCGGTAACGCTAACGGCGTTGTAACGGAAGAAACAGTCATTCGTTTGATTACTCGTTACTGAAAAAAATAATTCCGTTAGTAACGCCGTATAACGCCGTTATTCCCAACACTGACAATCATTAGCCTGACATCATCATACTCAATTCTAGTCAGAATTTGAGTCTGATACTGCTCCGTTGGGCTGTGATTATGGGGCATGTTTCAACTGAACCAGGAAAGACCTCAATGGGATAGACCTACAACCAATCAGAGCAACGGAGCGACGCATAACGTTAGTTGTCAAATGTCAACAGAACTCAACTGCACTGTGTTGCCAAGTCCGCGGTTTGAAGCGACCCCAATTATGTGATATACAGACCCAGGAATGCGAAATTTAGCAGGCAGTCCAGCCAAAATAACACATATTTTACCCCCCAAATGCCTTTTTTCCCGGAGGACCCCCCCACCCGGAAAGCTATTGGGCTTGTTTTTGGCTAGATTTGAGTAGCAATCGGGATTGCTCGGGTTTTGTTGTAAAAACTTGGCAACCCTGTCTGCCCGCACGCTGGAATAAGTAACGTTAGAAGAAGAAGATGAGTGTAAACGATCTTTGTCGGTGTTGTAAAAAAATAATTTAAGGATACACGGAGTACTTACCAACACGATCATCATTTCTGAGAGAAATAGTAAAGGTGACGGCATATACGAACAAGTTCTCCGTTTAGGATTAGAACAAATTCAACCCAAGCGCCTTTGATGACGTGGATGATTACGTTACTGTTTATCATCTGTCCATCATCGTCTAAAGCCCGCCCTGACAATTTCATTGGTCTGAACAGTTTCTGTTCGGGCATAATAGGCCCTTTTCACAATGACATCAGAAAACTTCCGCCTTTCCTCAAAGCAGTGTATACGCACTTCCGTTGAACCGTACTCACGTTGGATACTTCAGGAGAGTGCCAGAACTGGCTACCTAACAACTCGTATAAAGTTTAGAATAATAATGTTTACGTATTTACAAGGTTTTATTTACAAGGTTTTTGTAGTTAGTTTCGTTTAATAACGTTAATGATCATTTCCAGTTTACCATTCTTTAACATGTACGTTAACTGGATGGGAAGCCTTATTCCAAAACGCTTACCTGTTCAAATCAAACCGGTTCGGTTCAATGTATTTTTATCCTTTAGCAAGTTTAGAACGTGTTGTAAGCAAAAGTTTGTCTGAAAGTCGCTGTACATCATCTAAACGTATTTCTGGCAGATGTACAGCCAGAGTCCTTCTGCCGTCTGCCGCTGGCTCTAATGTCTCTGGGCGATCTTTGGTCTCATGAATCTATTTGCTTGCCAAATCGTTTTGACTGAGGGAAAAGTGAAGTTTCATAACTTTTATTACAGTGATATATCCTATGCACACTTCTTTTCTGAACCAAATGTTAATGTGTAGGCCTATATTTTTATTTTATTTTTAAATGTAAACGAAAAGAGGCATGGTTTTGTTTTATATTTCGTTTGTTATAAATATACATTCAGTGAAGATGATCCAGGTATGCGTTGCCTGAACCACATTTGTGTGGCTATTAATGTTTAATATTTTTTTAATGCAAATGAAAAGAGGCAGAGTGGTGTTTTATGACATATTTCGTTTTATTGTATACATAAAGGAGTGAAAGCGAGCTGTCATTCAGGCGCAGCTCCTGGAGCGCCTTGAACTTGCGTCTATTTCGCTTCAAATGCTCGATTTCTATGCACGTCCAATTCGCTGCGGATGCGTGAATGGATTCAAAATGTTCACACGTCAAACTAGATGCGATAGACACGATTTTGACGCTCTATTCGCGTTTGGTGTGAACGCAGCATAAAACTCCATAACGTTTCACTATGCTGGCGGAAGTAATCATACACGGCTCTGTGTCGGAACGGAAGTTGCGTGACGTCATGTGAAAAGGGCCTATTTCTTCTCTATGGATCAAGTCCAGACCGAACTGCCCTTGCAAAAAAAATGTGGGCGGGGCTAAGTTCGTCTGGCATCCAGGCTAGACAATCATACAAATCAATATATAACTGCGAGCAATTTTTCGAGGTTCAAGCATTTTAAAGGAATAGTTCACCCAAAAACGTAATGTTTATGTTTATCTGCTTACCCCCAGGGCATCCAAGATGTAGGTGTGTTTCTAGAACACAAATTAAGATTTTTAACAGTGTGATAGTCGTATAATGATGTCAATGGGGATATTTTAGAGTATGAGAGCTTTGAGAGTAAAAACACATAGACATACGAATCCTTATTAAACCATGCGGCTCGTGGCGACACATTGATGTCTTAAGACACGAAACGATCGGTTTCTGCGAGAAACCCAACAGTATTTATGTTATTTTTTTTACCTCTTATCAGACGAATGTCATCTAGTATTCCCAGCGTCATAACTTCCGGCGAATAAGATAAAAATACTGCCGTGATCAAAGATATATATACGTAGATGCCTCATTCGACCGATCCGCGCAGGCACTAATGAGGAATCTATGTATATATCTATGATCACGCCGGTATTTTGCATGTATTTTGACCTTATTCGCCGGAAGTGATGGCGCAGGGACGGCTGATGCAGAGCCATAGAAAAAATGTAAACACATTTTTAAATATGGATATTTTTCTTACACAAACGCATCGATTCGCTTCAGAAGGCCTTTATTAACACCCTGGAGCCGCGTGGAGCAGTTATTTGACGGACCGATGCATTTTTTATGGACTTCAAAAATAGAGCTTGGATAATGCTTGGATTAGCCAGAACATTTTTAATAGAACTGAAAGAAAAATGTCATATACACCTCGGATGACTTGAGGGTGAGTAAATCATGGGCTAATTTTCATTTTTGGGTGAACTATCCCTTTAAGGCCTTTAAGCACATGCATAAAACGGTATGCTTTATTTTTGTGCTCGCCTAACTTTATGAAGTACTGAGTTTTTGTTTAGGAACGATAGGCTTTTCGGTACACTTGCTATAGCTGTCCAAAGGCCAAAGTTCAACTTAAAAAAAATATATATAATTAAAGCTTTTGAAATAATCTCCAATATTTAACGAAGGATTCAACGTACAGCGCTGGTCCCAGAGACAAAATTGCTCAGAATGAGGAGATCTATCATATGGTATGAATGTCGTGGGCGTGTGCCAAAAATCATGTGGTATAAAATTATTGACATGCATGAAAAACGTGAAGGCCGATTTCTTTTGAATTTCTCACAGGCATATAGGGCATATCACAGGCATATAGGGCCGTGAGATAAACAGGCCTAGCGAGTTTCGTCTTTCATGTTCTTGAATGTCCAATCGCGACACCTTGGACAAAGACACCACATGCCAGTTTTCAGGTCAATCGGACTGACCGTTGTGTAGCTACAGCTGTTTTTTGGGGTTTTCATTTTCATTTCATAGCGCCACCAAGAGGCCAGTCGGCGAGTCCTTTGTTATGCGAAAACAGACCGAGCTCATACACAGGTGAAGTTTTGGTGAAACTATCTCAGTTTGTTCAAGAGCGATAACCGTTTTAGTAAAAGTGTCCATGCCCACTTCGAACATTTTGGCGCCACGTCACGGACATGAATCGGATAGTTATTGAAAATCCAGAGAATCTTTCTGCACTGGTTTGGTTCTGATCGGGCAAAAACAAATTAGGACTAGTTAGCAAAAGTAGGTTTTGGAAAAATCCAAAGTACCTGAAAATGTCACCAGGGTGAGCCCTTTTGCCAAGGATTCCCACAATATAAGACGCAGAACGAACTGCGACTGAACGGTTTAGGAGTTATGAGCCATTACGTACTTTTGATCGCTGTAGCGCCACCATCAGGCCGATCGGGGCAAGCCATGGTGACGGTGTAGACGCGGGGTGGGTACTACCATCAATCAAAGTCTCAAGCCTCTACAACTTCTGGTTTTGGTCTGCCTGATCAGTTTTAGGGGAGAATGCTGGTCCTTGGATCATGCTTGAACCACTATAAACAGTGCTTTCAGGCAAGTCTCACAGTAGTTCTCAGGTACAGAAATTGAATAAAGTAATTAAATATAACACTGCTGAATATATTAAAGATACACCATTTATTTAGTCAAAAGTAGTGAGTAGTCTTTTGGTCTATTATTAAAACAGACAACAGCAGGTTTATGAGGCTGCTGTCACTTTAAGACTTAATGCACAGACCCAATATACAGTTACATGTGTGCTGTATTTCTCAACTGTGTACATTCACTTAAGCCATAACCGACTGTGTTTAGGATACTCACCAAGATGAGCATTTTGATATAATTTTGTGTGACTATGTCCGTTCAAGCGCAAGAAGAAGCGAACGAGAGGTCAGTATTCTCTCTCCCTCTGAGGTGCAGCTTTCTGAGCGCATGCTTTGGATGTGAATTGGGTTGTCTTTTGCATCTTCTTGCGCTTGAATCTTTGAATTTGGCATGGCTTACTTTTGTGACGATGTAGCCCGATCGGGACAGTGACAGTTCACGCTCGTCCTGGGAAGTCCTTATTGTCCAGCCCTGCTATATTTCAACAGGTTTGTTTTGGCATAATTATTTTACTCAGAGAAGACATTGGATTATGCAGCAGACATTACACAACTCAGTGCCTTCACGCAGGTCATTTCTCATGATAGCCGATATGCAGAGGGGTTCAAATTGTTCAAAAACTGATACATCATGCATCACTAATATTTAGGCCTATTATCCACAATTAAGAGTAGGCTAACATTTAACAGTTTAATATTTATTATTTAAATAAAACATCATGAAAAGTAAAAATATCTATTTTTTTAACCCCAAATGATGTTTCTGAAAGTAAAAAGAAATGTTCCCTTCATCTAAATGGCATGAGACTTGATGTCGTTCTAGCTCTACAAACAAAAAAATAATAATAAAGTTAGTTAGCTAGTTGTATGTTTGTGTGAAAAAAGTCACACTCAGGACGTTCGGGAAAAAAAAAAACCTTTTTTTTCCGTCAAATAAAAAACCTAAATCAGCCACAACACAGAGCAAAATACACAGAAGTGAAGTGAACACACACACACACACACACACACACACACACACACACACACACACACACACACACACACACACACACACACACACACACACACACACACACACACACACACACACACACAGACACACACACAGACACACACACAGACACACACACACACACACACACACACACACACACACACACACACACACACACACACACACACACACACACACACACACACACACACACACACACACACACACACACACACACACACACACACACACACACACACACACACACACACACACACACACACACACACACACACACACACACACACACACACACACACACACACACACACACACACACACACACACACACACACACACACACACACACACACACACACACACACACACACACACACACAAAGAATGCTACACTTTGAAAAAGAGTCTTTTTTTCATTGTTATAATAATTACATTAAATCAACTAAAAACCTGTGAAAAGATGTATAGCCATGAGTAATGTTTTGAAGACTGGGAAATTGATTGCTATTTTAATGTTAAAAGTGTTTGTTCTTCTATTAAACCATGGCACATTGTCCACATTATCTCTGTGAATATTAATGAGAAATGTGGATCTTTCTTAAAAGTGAATTTTACATTTAAAAAAAACTATTTTAAATAATTTAAGAATGTATTGATGTAAATAAAAACATACATTAAATCACCCAACACTGCACAACTGTACAGTAAAAACATGAATAAAGTGAGTGATATTACATTTGTAATAAAAACATTATGTTACAAAATCACAATGTATTGTCTGCGCAGGTGCTTGGAGTCAGTCTGACTGTGACATTGGCCAGTTCTAGCATTTGCCTGGAGGTCTGAAGCATTTTATCTGATGGTTAGTGTTATCTCCTGCCAGTGTGTTGACTTTGGATGTGCAGATATGTTGAATGAATGATGTTGGTAGGTCTGTATAATTATCCCCAACAAAGTTGTCCGGTGCTGCGGTGTAACTGTCACATCAGTAATGAACAAACCACATGAAGTCACTCAGTCACGTTTCCTCATTTGACAAGTCACCCTGTGATCAGTCTCTAAGTGTTTCCTGTGTTTTAAACTCATTCCCTCCCGCAAACTCTCTTCTGCTTACTCAGGATTTCAACTTTTGATAACCTTTGAATGTGTTATTTATTTTAGTTTGTGCATTAGAATGCACCTGTAACAAAAACCCATTAAACAGAAAGTCTAATGTTTAAATGAGACCCTTGATATTAGTTTGAGCTGTTAGAATACACAATTATTAGTGTACTAGTATACATTATTAGCATTAAGACACATTTAGTGGTTTGGCTGCTGATTTCAAGCCCGTCTCATCCCATATCCTAGATAATCCCAGTGTTATTTTAAAATTACATTCAATAAAAGGAATCAATTTTTCAAAGTTTTAATGTGTTTGCCAATATTTAGGTTTAGTGTGTGCCAGATAGACTAATTTCATTCATAAATGTAATTGATATGTGCTGTGAAGTTCATTGTGTTAAACTAGTGTTTTACTATGATTTTTAAAATCAGAATAATAGCTATTTCATTGGTCTAATGCTATTTATGGTTGTACAAGCTCCCTTTTTGTTAGGTGGCCTTAAATACTATGATAACATTGTGTTCATAAAGTTAAGGACAGGTGTGGTGGTGTGGGTAAGTTTAAGGGTAGGGTTAGGGACAGGTGTGGTGGTGTGGGTAAGTTTAAGGGTAAAGTTAAGGACAGGTGTGGTGGTGTGGGTAAGTTTAAGGGTAGGGTTAGGGACAGGTGTGGTGGTGTGGGTAAGTTTAAGGGTAAAGTTAAGGACAGGTGTGGGGGTGTGGGTAAGTTTAAGGGTAGGGTTAGGGACAGGTGTGGTGGTGTGGGTAAGTTTAAGGGTAAGGTTAGGGACAGGTGTGGTGGTGTGGGTAAGTTTAAGGGTAGGGTTAGGGACAGGTGTGGTGGTGTGGGTAAGTTTAAGGGTAGGGTTAGGGACAGGTGTGGTGGTGTGGGTAAGTTTAAGGGTAGGGTTAGGGACAGGTGTGGTGGTGTGGGTAAGTTTAAGGGTAAAGGTAGGGACAGGTGTGGTGGTGTGGGTAAGTTTAAGGGTAGGGTTAGGGACAGGTGTGGTGGTGTGGGTAAGTTTAAGGGTAGGGTTAGGGACAGGTGTGGTGGTGTGGGTAAGTTTAAGGGTAGGGTTAGGGACAGGTGTGGTGGTGTGGGTAAGTTTAAGGGTAGGGTTAGGGACAGGTGTGGTGGTGTGGGTAAGTTTAAGGGTAAAGTTAAGGACAGGTGTGGTGGTGTGGGTAAGTTTAAGGGTAGGGTTAGGGACAGGTGTGGTGGTGTGGGTAAGTTTAAGGGTAAAGTTAAGGACAGGTGTGGGGGTGAGGGTAAGTTTAAGGGTAGGGTTAGGGACAGGTGTGGTGGTGTGGGTAGGTTTAAGGGTAAGGTTAGGGACAGGTGTGGTGGTGTGGGTAAGTTTAAGGGTAGGGTTAGGGACAGGTGTGGTGGTGTGGGTAAGTTTAAGGGTAAAGTTAAGGATAGGTGTGGTGGTGTGGGTAAGTTTAAGGGTAGGGTTAGGGACAGGTGTGGTGGTGTGGGTAAGTTTAAGGGTAGGGTTAGGGACAGGTGTGGTGGTGTGGGTAAGTTTAAGGGTATAGTTAGGGACAGGTGTGGTGGTGTGGGTAAGTTTAAGGGTATAGTTAGGGACAGGTGTGTTGGTGTGGGTAAGTTTAAAGGTAAAGTTAGGGACAGGTGTGGTGGTGTGGGTAAGTTTAAGGGTAGAGTTAGGGACAGGTGTGGTGGTGTGGGTAAGTTTAAGGGTAAAGTTAGGGACAGGTGTGGTGGTGTGGGTAAGTTTAAGGGTAGGGTTAGGGACAGGTGTGGTGGTGTGGGTAAGTTTAAGGGTAGGGTTAGGGACAGGTGTGGTGGGGTGGGTAAGTTTAAGGGTAAAGGTAGGGACAGGTGTGGTGGTGTGGGTAAGTTTAAGGGTAGGGTTAGGGACAGGTGTGGTGGTGTGGGTAAGTTTAAGGGTAGGGTTAGGGACAGGTGTGGTGGTGTGGGTAAGTTTAAGGGTAAAGGTAGGGACAGGTGTGGTGGTGTGGGTAAGTTTAAGGGTAGGGTTAGGGACAGGTGTGGTGGTGTGGGTAAGTTTAAGGGTAGGGTTAGGGACAGGTGTGGTGTGGTGGTGTGGGTAAGTGTAAAGGTAAAGTTAGGGACAGGTGTGGTGGTGTGGGTAAGTTTAAGGGTAGAGTTAGGGACAGGTGTGTTGGTGTGGGTAAGTTTAAGGGTAAAGTTAGGGACAGGTGTGGTGGTGTTGGTAAATTTAAGGGTACAGTTAGGGACAGGTATGGTGGTGTGGGTAAGTTGATGTTGTCACTGATCACTACCTTGTAATGTGCACACTGCGTACTGCTGATATTTTACATACTGCTCCGCATTATAGAACAGGTAGAACAATTCTCCCAAACACTATTGATAAATTCACAAATAACCTACCTGATTTATCTCAGCTGCTCAGTGTACCCAAACACACAAATTAACTAGAGGAAATGACTAGCAGTATGAGCACCATTTTCTCTAGTACATTAGAAACGGTTGCACCGATCAGATTAAAAAAGGTGAGAGAGAAGAGTACTGCACCATGGTACATCAATATTACTCACGCTATCAAGAGAGAAACTCGTAATTTAGAGCGCAAATGGAAACAAACACGTTTAGAGGTCTTTAGAATCGCGTGGAAAGACAGCACTTCCCGTTATAAAAAGGCTCTAAAAGCAGCCAGGGCTAAACATTACCATAAACTGATAGAAAATAACCAAAACAACCCCAGGTTTTTATTTAGTACAGTGGCCAGGTTAACAAATAAATGCACATCACCTGAACAAAACATTCCAGTACAGATTAGTAGGAATGACTTTATGAATTTCTTCACTAAAAAAAATTAAAAACATCAGAAAAACAATTATAAATGTACAACCGTTGACAGGGTTTTACGATTCAGCCTCAATTATCACCCCTGAAGAACAACTGCAGTGCTTTACAACTATAGGACAGGAAGAGCTAAATAAACTAATCATTGCTTCTAAACCAACAACATGTTTATTAGATCCAATACCAACTAAACTACTGAAAGAGTTGTTACCTGTAGCAGAAGAGCCTCTTCTCAATATTATTAATTCATCTTTAACTCTAGGTCATGTCCCAAGACCATTCAAGATGGCAGTTATTAAACCTCTCATTAAGAAACCACAACTAGATCCAAATGAATTGGCAAATTACAGACCTATTTCAAATCTTCCATTTCTGTCTAAAATACTAGAAAAAAAATTGTGTCTGCTCAATTATGCTCTTACTTACAAGAAAACGATATCTATGAAAAATTCCAGTCTGGATTCAGAGCCCATCATAGCACAGAAACTGTGCTCGTTAAAATCACAAATGACTTACTCTTAGCTGCTGACCAAGGCTGTAGCTCAATACTAGTTTTACTTGATCTTAGTGCAGCATTCAACACCATAGATCATAAAATACTCTTAGATCATCTACAAAATTGCACTGGTATTCATGGACAGGCATTAAAGTGATTTAGATCATATCTATCAGAGCGTTACCTATTTTTTTACTATTTAAACAGGGAAGAATCTAAGATAACGTCTGTAAATTATGGAGTGCCACAAGGCTCTGTGTTAGGCCCTCTGCTATTCTCAATATATATACTGCCACTTGATAATATAAGAAAACATGGAATTTGTTTCCACTGTTATGCCGATGATATTCAGTTATACAATTCAGCACGACCAGATGAAATCTCTAAATTATCAAGCTGACAGAATGTGTTAAAGATATAAAATATTGGATGACCTGTAATTCTCTCCTACTAAATTCAGATAAGACTGCTTATTGGACCAAAAACTGGTACACAGAATCTCTTAAATTATAACTTACATTTAGAAGGATGTACTGTTACTTCATCTGCTACAGTTAAAGACCTGGGTGTTATTAGACAGCAACTTTTGAAAATCATAATCAAACAGCCTTCTTCCACCTCAGAAACAGATAAGCTACGAAACATGCTATCAGTCTCTGATGCAGAAAAGTTAGTTCATGCATTCATGACCTCTAGACTAGATTACTGTAATGCACTACTAGCTGGCTGTCCTGCCTCCTCAATAAACAAGCTACAATTAGTCCAAAGTGCAGCTGAGAGTTCTTACTAGGTCAAGAAAATAATCACAACACCAATTCTAACATCTCTACACTGGTTACCTGTTAAGTTTCATATCAATTATAAAGTAATGCCCTATAAGGCCCTAAAAGGTTTAGCTCCGGTGTATTAAACTGATCTTCTAATCGCCTTATAACCCATCACAATCTTTAAGATCACTAAACTCTGGGCTTCTGGTTATACCGAGGATATCCAAGTCCACTAAAGGAGGAAGAACGGTCTCATATTTGGCACCCAAACTATGGAATAGCCTTCCTTATAATGTTCGGGGCTCAGACTGACTCCTCCAGTTTAAATCTAGATTAAAGACACATCTCTTTACCCAGACAGTCACATGATGCATCTCATAACCTTGTACTCCAGTTATATCAGTGCACATGATTGTCTTAGCTGCTGTTCAAAGCATTAAGCAACGCTAATTATTTGTGTTCCATTTTCTCAGGACACCCATCCCGAGGTAACTAGAGTGCGTCAGCTCCAGTTTGGGCCTTAATTATTTTGATTAATAGATTGTTAGCTAATCTGTGTTCATTGCATATGTGCATTTCTGAAAAGCATAACATGGACAAATCACTTTAAATTGTAATGTAGACAGACGCATTCTGTGAAGATGCTTTGAAATATGTATTGTTAAAAACGTTAAACCGTTACAACTAGCCTTGCATCAGGTGTTACACCACTCCCCACGCCAACCTTAAGCTTACTATAGGCTCATAAGCTTAAATTCTATACGGAGAAAAATAATTACTGTACCTCTGCAAGTTGCAAAGGTACAGTCAGCGCCACCACATTTGCAGAAGGCACTCGTTCCAGGTCAAAAGTAGTTAAACCAGACATGACGCAAAAGTTACAAGTCAGATACAAGCAAGGATTGATGTCAGTTTTATTGAGAAACGTTCTTCTGCCCTTGAACCATTACAGGACCAAGTGTGGCCTTGCCTTCCCACTGAACGCCTAGAAAGAAGAGCAAAGTTAGAGCACTTAAGAATGTCAAAAGCAACCTTAGTAAGAGCTACGAACCTCCATAGGGAGCAGCAGCAATTCCACCATCAGGACCACATGTTGAGTCACAGCAACCACAAACTTGATCGTTTCCATCAGCAGCAAACCACCTGCAACAAGACAAAAGCATTTTCAACATGAGCAAAATCAGTATAAAAATAAAATAAGTGCAACATACCCATTGGCAAAGGAACAGGATTTGCGCTGAGCGTCACTGGGTGCAGAAGCAATAGTTGCCTTCAGAACACATGTTATGTAGATCTGCAAGGGATGACAGTCAAGTCAGAAAACCAAAGCAGATGGGAAGAGAAGTCAAAGGAATGCTTGTGGTACATACAGAAGGACTGGTGCTCTCCTGGAACATGAATGCCTCCAGCTGAAACTGGATCTTGTCAACCTGGGACCGAGGCATGAAGCGGGAGCTGGAAGCTGTAGCCTTGGCATCCACGAAGCATCTGACAACAAAGTCACCACAAAGAGCAACTCATGAATGTCAATGCGGAGTCACGGATAAGGTCTGGCTGGTTGACATTAATGACAAGAGGTTAAAAAGCGCATCCTCTAGCATCAAGAGCCATGACCTTACCCATGATTCTCAATGAAGGAATATCTCGGAAGGGAGTTCACATCAGGTACTTGAGTGGCCACACAGCTGTCAACAAACACACGCAGAGGCACATGATTGTACTGCTTCACCGATGCCTCGATGTTAATAACTCCACCCAGGAAATAGGAGTATGAAGGCCTCTGGTAGGACCAATCGTCTACAAAACAGAAGGAACACCCTAGGAAGAGCCACATTTGCAAGGTCGAAGGTCCAAAGAAAGTGCACTTACCCAGCATGAGCTTCAGGGAGAACATCAAGACTTCTTCACCAACCTCGGTTGAGGCATAAGGGACCCATGTTGGCCTCAAGGCACTACTGCTTACATTTTGTAGCCTGCAGTTCATGAAAGTACCCATTAAATGGTCTCCCAGTTGCAAGAGCAGACAAAGTCACAGAGACAACTTACCTTTGATAATGGCACTGAACGTCGACAATTGCACCATTAGTCCGGGTAATCGGAGTACCTGAAAGAGCCTCAGGGGTGTAGGTAAGAGAGAAGGTGTAGACAAGCTCATCCTCGTTCATCTGCAAAAGATTGTGGTTACCAAGAGGGTCATCCCAAACACTTAAGATATACAAAAGTCAGTGCACTCATATTGCAATGAATGGGAGAAAGTTAATTGTGCTATATGGCGGAATGACTCCTAAAGAGCATAGATCTTCACACAAGCACAGCTTCCATTAGTAGCTGCAGTGTAGCCATAGACAGTCAATGTTTGTGACATGTACTTAGGATTGAATAGTCACATTGGCTGTTCCATGGTAAAAACTAGTTTCAACACTATTAGAGCACAAGAGTTATCGTTCTTGCTTCTCAAGCACCATTCATACCATTAACAGGATAAGGCACATCAGATGTTGGACAAGTGTTATTTAAAAGGCTAGTTTGAAAATTCAGGATTTCCCTTATTCAAATAGAGATGGTCTCAGCTGCCCTGGCATTGCAAATATGACAACCAAGTGAACAGACTTTTCTTGAAAGAAATTGGCTACCCTCTGCCACAACATACAACCCATTAAGATTTAAGAGTTCTTACCATCTGCACGCTGTTGCAGTTCTGTAACTCATACTCAAAGATGAGCACCCTAGATTGAGAGTCCTGACCAACAACAGGACATCCACCTAAAGAAAGACCAGTTGGCTGGATCAACTGACCATTGCTAAACAAGTCCTGCTGTACTTCTACAAGAACCCGGTTCTCTGCACATTGAACCGCTACACTGCTGGGAGTCACAGGTTGCCTCAACTGGAAGTCCACCGCCAACTCGCTCTGCACCTCGGGAACGACAGGATACCTCCAATCCAAAGGCTTCACTGGACCCTGCAACAGCTGCTTCTCCTGAAGGCCAAAAGGATCCTGTGCAAGGCCTCTGGAGGCAGGACCCAAAGGACTCTGAAACGGAGAACCCACTTGCAAAGGGTTCCAGAGCCCTGGAGGATAAACAGCAGGACTTCTGGAAGCTGGATCTGATTTTGGCCCCATGCTTCTTGGACTTTGGCTGTACCTCAAACTTCCCCATGCATCAGGCAGATCAAACGCAACAATCACAACCACCACTAACACACCTTTCAGAAGCTCCATCCTAGCAAACTTTGACACAAATGGCACAACACACACCAGTGCTTGGCTTTTCCAATTTGTACAGCTTTGAATGAAGGTGGCTCCTCCCGTTTTAGTTTAATTGATTACCTTTGATTCTCCTCTGGACCTGTAAAGTTTGCCTCTCTGGGACCCACAGCTCTACACAATTTGTATGTCTCTCTTATCTGACAAATTAAGGGGGACATTTACATGACACCATTTTCAAATAAATCTTTTAATGCATTGTGTTCATTTACACAACAACAGTGCTTTGTGAGCATTAAAAATGCAAACTTTTAAAAACAGGGTTTTAAAGTTCAAGTTTTTGAAAATGATACCATTATTGTCTCCATGTAAACTGCAAAAACGTGAATTTGTGAAAACTGTGACATCATGCGCATGCATATTGCGTGTTTAGTCTATAGGCACATAGTGTTTTTTTTTAAAGTGTCATCGCCATCTACTGGCGTATCAGCAGAATACAGTTTTTAGTCATTTTCACAGATCGGTGTGAACCGGGATATTTTTGACAACATAGTCTGTACGCAAAACGCAAAGGAAAAACTGTTCCATTTTTACTATGTTATCATCAGAGTATGTAAGCGGAGTGGAGCGGCAAGAATTTTCGCTCCAAGCTCAAAGCTTTTCATAATCACTCCGCTCCAGCTCCGCTCCGGGTTTACCAATTCCCACTCCTCGCTCACACCCCGCTCTCTCCTCACTTAAACCTCGCTCCGTGTTCGCTCCATGGAAAAAAGGGTGCCAAATTAACGCTCCACTGTAAATTTTCAACTCTGATGGTGTGAGGACCCTATTGGAATTGCTCAGCCTATTATTATTCTTCTCCCAAATAAATCGCATTTTTGAGGGCCTAAACATGCTCGAAAATCATGAAACTTTGCACACGTGTCAGAAGTGGTGAAAATTTACGTCCAATATGGGTTTCAGAATTAGGCGTGGCAAAATGGCTCGATAGCGCCACCTACAAAATTTCAATTAAGCACCGTTCGAGCTACGTTTCACGTATGAAATTCAGTAGACACATGTAAAAGCTCAATACCTAAAAAAAAGACCCTGGGTGCAAAATCTGAAAACCCAACAGGAAGTGAGATATTTAGAATTTTCTCTGCAAAATATTTGCAGTTTTTGCCATTTCCACACGTTGTACATTAACGATCTCCTCCTAGAGATTTAATCAGATCAACATCATATTTGCACAGTCTAATCTAAAGGCCGTGGTGATGTTAAATTGCATGTCCGTGGCATGTCCGTGGCGGCCTGACAAAATCTGATGTTTCGCCATGACACAGGAAGCTGTTGTAAGTCAGGCATACAATGTCCGATCTGCCCCAAACTTCAGATGTCTGATAAGAGACCTGGCCTGAAGACATCTACCTATGAGTTTCAGAATTAGGCATGGCAAAATGGCTCGATAGCGCCACCTACAACATTTCAACAAAGTGCCCCTCCCGCTACGTTTCACTTACAGGTAGGAAATTAGGTACACACTAGTAACAGCCCAATACCTACAAAAAAATATCCTGGTACAAAATAAACAACACAGAGGGAAGGTAGTGAGGGTAGGGCATGAAAAATAATTGAAACACAGTCAGAGTTTTTCTCAGTCGGAAAAGGATGGCTTTCCCACTTCAGGTTGGAGGAGAATTCTTGCCTCAAGTGGAGGAGTTCAGGTATCTTGGGGTCTTGTTCACGAGTGAGGGAAGGATGGAACAGGAGATTGACAGACGGATCGGTGCAGCTTCTGCAGTAATGCGGTCGATGTACCGGTCTGTCGTGGTGAAGAAGGAGCGGAGCTGTAAGGCGAAGCACTCGATTTACCGGTCGATCTACGTTCCTACTCTCACCTATGGTCATGAGCTGTGGGTCATGACCGAAAGGACAAGATGCCGGATACAGGCGGCCGAAATGAGCTTCCTCCGCAGGGTGGCTGGGCGCTCCCTTAGAGATAGGGTGAGATGCTTGGTCACTCAGGAGGAGCTCAGAGTAGAGCCGTTTGATCCTCCACATCGAGAGGAGCCAGCTGAGGTGGCTCGGGCATCTATTTCGGATGCCTCCTGAACGCCTTCCCAGGGAGGTGTTCCGGGCACGTCCCACCGGGAGGAGGCCCCCGGGGAAGACCTAGGACAAGCTGGAGGGATTATGTCTCCTGGCTGGCCTGGGAACGCCTCGGGGTTCCCCTGGAAGAGCTGGAGGAAGTGGCTAGGGAGAAGGAAGTCTAGGCGTCTATGCTTTGACTGTTGCCCCCGCGACCCGGCCCCAGATAAGCGGAATATAAAGGATGGATGGATGGATGAAACACAGTCATTCATTTTTGTCCACTTGCCCTCAGCTACATTCTTTAACATCAGCAGTATATGCAACTGGCCACAGACCTACGTTTTCTCAAATTTCCCCCCAAATTGTCTCTAGGAAAAGTGTGATACAAAGAGCAAGAAGAGTTAACAGGAATAAGACTTAAGTTAATGATGGGACACTAAAATGGACAAATATCATAGTAGACCCCATTTTGAAATGTTTATTTCACAAACTTAATACACCAACATTTAGCTCTTCAAACCAGTTAAATATAATTAAAATGGTATGCATTTCCTTGACAGCATGGATACTAGACAAATTATCTTCCACATTCTGTTTTTAATGGTGCAAGAAGCACAGACAGTTAAACAAAGTAGCTTTGTCCAAATTTACAGAAGCGACATGGTTTAGACTGGTTAATGTCACACTCTGGAAACGGTGTATAAAGATGACTGATAGATATATTGTCATTACATGTGTACAAGTACAATGCAACAAAATGTGTTTGGAGCAAGCCTCCGGGCTGCAGCTGTTTAAAGTGCTACCACACGCTCTCCAGAAAATGCAGTTTAACAAAGCATACATACAAGAACAGAACATAACAGTACACATGATGGAATTTTTTTGTTTGGACTGAGTTAGGGAGATAGGAAAGCAGGAAGGGGAGAGGCAGATGGATGGGGGTGGGGTCTGTATTGTGCGAGTAAGAGTCTGAGTTTGTGTTGTGGGAGAATGTTAGCCATAACTTATGTTTTAAAGTTAAGTTCTGTGGCTTGTCCTGCGATATGGCAGTGCACAGGGAACGATAGCAAGACCCAGCTGTCAATGACCTCCCAACCGAGAGAGATAGGGACAAGGTGGACTGAGAGGTGGGGGGGGGGTCAATATTTTAATCCATTTAGTTGATTTTCGGTAATTTGTCTGGATCTTCAATCAGTTCTGATCCTCAGCGTCACTGGCACACGTCCAGTTCATGGAGTGACTTGGACATTTCATCCAGCTTCATGGCCAGACCAGTCATAATGCATAACAGTTCACTAGTCTGACCCCCAATGGTGCCAACTCTTCCCTGCACCTGCACAGTCTGGGCTGAGATGCTACAGTTCAGTTCCTTGATCTGTGTCACTCTCTGATCCAATACCGACGCACGCGGTGAATTTGCTGGCAGCTTGTTTAGTTCAAGTCAAGCACAACCTTGAAGCAAAAAAAAAAAAAAAAAAAAAAAAAAAAAACTCTGGTTTAGTAGTGTGGCCCAATAAATCAAACTGAGAACAGTCATGAAAGATCAATACCCAAGAGACAGTTGAGTTAAGTTTATTAAAACTACTAAAGTCACATGACCAGGTTAACTTCTCCACTAGACACCAGTTTTCCCACTAGAGATAGTCTTGACGTTAGCATCTCTTCCTGGAAAAGAAATGGTAGAATCGTGAGGCACTTAAACAAATTCTCATGGTTCCTGAAGTCAGTTAACAACAAACACTCACTTTTCCTAGTGCAGCTTTGCGCACAGGAGCCAGAAGAGGGATGGCACTGCTGTACTACAGTGGATGAAGATCTAACAGAACGGGAAAAGGTTAAGCCACAGAAGAAAAAAGAAAAGAAATAACTAATATTAAGGATTCAGGCAAGGCTGCAGAGCATACGGTTTTCTGTAGAGGAGCCAGTGATGCTGGATCCACAAATGCAAACATCTTCGCAACAAAGCGCTTGTAGTGGGGTTGGGAACGGAAGACTAGAAGATACAGCCACCGGAACCAATGTGGTCAGGTAACGGTCATCTGAAAGGTAAAGAGGCAGTCAGAAGTGCCTTACAGCACAGTAGATGGATAAGACTGGCCTTACTCACCCATCGACCAGAAGGTCCCACTGGGGTAGACTGAGTGAACTGGGGGTTGATGTTGCCCAGCAACGTCCCAGCATTAGGACAATGTTGGGGTCGGTCCTCTCCAAAATGCACACCTCAACATACACAGGTTCCCGCAGGACTTTTGTGACTGGATAATCAGCATCACCGTAGTAGGTGTGCCTCATCCCCTGAGGAAGAAAACCAGGTTGCAACAGTTTCTGGTTAAACGCTGGAGTTTTAGAAAATACTTGGACAGACACTTACCTTCCGCACAGCCTTTGGTGACAGACTGGCAAATGGTCAATGTAAGCTTCACCCTGAGGGGTCCAGAAGCCGCTACTGGTGGAGGTGCAGGAACAGTGTTGACCTCCACAACCAGAGCTTCCACAGAAGTAGCGGAGTACCTACACTGGAAGAGAAGCCTAGACAACAAATAGTGAGCTTGTAGCCTGTTAAGGACCCCAAGTGGTCCAACACCCACTTCATACAAGGAGGTCATTCGGTTTTCATACACCACATATCCACGGTCCTCCTGCAAATAGTAACTGTTGGCATTCAGTCCACTCTAATCCATGCAGAACAGAACCACAAGCAGCTACTCACCATCATGCTTGTGCCACATGCAGTGACAGAACTGGTATATAGCAAAGGAAGGTGTGGATCCCACAGGACTGCAAGGTGGGTCATTTCCACCCAGGAGACAGACTGAATCCAGGCTCAAGCGAGGTAGTGTAACATCTCTAGACACCACTACCACAAACTGACCATCTCTTATACACTGGACAGTCACTGGAACAAGAGCAGGTTATTACTGAGGAGTGGTTTGACATGAACACCTTTACATTGACTCACTCTTACCTGCCTTCCCATAGAAACACTGCTGTCTGTTAAAGCAGCAGTGGATAGCGTCACACTCAGCACCACTGAGACCAGGTGGGCCACATTGGATCTGCTCATAATCAGCTACAGCACATTTGTCAAGGTGCTCTGCCTGCACCACTGGCTGCTTAGGCTGAACCTGCTGAGAAAACTGTTGACTAGCTTGCTGTTGAACCTGCCGAGGAAACTGGTGACTAGCTTGCTGTTGAACCTGCCGAGGAAACTGTTGACTAGCTTGTTGTTGAACCATCCGAGGAAACTGACTAGCTTGTTGTTGAACCTGCCGAGGAAACTGTTGACTAGCTTGCTGTTGAACCTGCCGAGGAAACTGTTGACTAGCTTGCTGTTGAACCTGCCGAGGAAACTGACTAGCTTGCTGTTGAACCTGCCGAGGAAACTGTTGACTGGCTTGCTGTTGAACCTTCTGAGGAAACTGTTGACTAGCTTGTTGTTGAACCTGCTGAGGAAACTGTTGACTGGCTTGCTGTTGAACCTGCTGAGGAAACTGTTGACTGGCTTGCTGTTGAACCTGCTGAGGAAACTGTTGACTGGCTTGCTGTTGAACCTGCTGAGGAAACTGTTGACTAGCTTGTTGTTGAACCTGCTGAGGAAACTGTTGACTAGCTTGTTGTTGAACCTGCTGAGGAAACTGTTGACTAGCTTGTTGTTGAATCTGCTGAGGAAACTGTTGACTAGCTTGTTGTTGAATCTGCTGAGGAAACTGTTGACTAGCTTGTTGTTGAACCTGCTGAGGAAACTGTTGACTAGCTTGTTGAATCTGCTGAGGAAACTGTTGACTAGCTTGTTGTTGAATCTGCTGAGGAAACTGTTGACTAGCTTGTTGTTGAACCTGCTGAGGAAACTGTTGACTAGCTTGTTGTTGAACCTGCTGAGGAAACTGTTGACTAGCTTGTTGAATCTGCTGAGGAAACTGTTGACTAGCTTGTTGTTGAATCTGCTGAGGAAACTGTTGACTAGCTTGTTGTTGAACCTGCTGAGGAAACTGTTGACTAGCTTGTTGTTGAACCTGCTGAGGAACCCGCTGGTCAGTTTGCTGTAACAGCAGAGCTTTAGAATTCTGGGGCAGATTACTCCACTGTGGAACAGCATGACAGAAAGTACAAAACCACATACAACGTGCCAGCGATTGAACAGCGCACCAACTTCCTGCCATTGTTCAACAGGTAGTCACACTGTTTAGATGATGCCCTTTGGTCTTTTTGTATTCTACAGATTGTGGCTAATTAACGATAATCCCTCCCTCGTGATTAACAGTCATGATTCTCCAGACTTGCCCAAATGGGAGCTTATGCTACCAGAAAATTCTCATTGGTTCTCAAAATTATACGCATGTGATGTTTCTTGACTCCAATTAGTCAGATTTGTCATATTGAAGACAAATAAAAAGGTTAATGCTTGGGTTTGCTACTGTAGCTTGCCCAAAGTACTTTGGGTAGATGTTTGGTGCATTCCACTTTGCTTGTAGTTATGCAGAAATATTAACTAGCATTACTACTTTTACAATATCTTTATATGGAAGAAATAGTAAGAGTAGTCTGTGGTTTCAAATTTAGCAACACACTCACAAACCTCCCTAAGCACTTCCCCTCGGGGCAATCCCTGTCGCCAGTTTGAAGTGTTCCACAAGTGGACAAGAGAGGTTTATGTGGACAGACCCTCGATTCCTTGATTATGACAGAGGGGACGAGTCTACTCATATGTACTTAGTAGTGTTGGGGAGTAACTAATTACATGTAACTAGATTACGTAATTTAATTACAAAATAAATATAACTGTAATCAGTTACAGTTACTGAGAAAAAATGTGTAATTAAATTACAGTTACTTTTGAAAATGTTAATTATTACAAAGGCGGTTACATCTGAATATTTTCTGTAAAAAGCTCGTTTGGCTTTCGCCAAAGTCACGTATTTCAGCGGTTTGACACGCGATCCGAATCATGAATCGACTCGCTGATTCATAACGCTTCGAAGCTTCATGATGCTGTCTTTTGAAATCGGTCATCACTATATAATCGTTATTTAGGTTTTAGCACAAAAACTATTCTCGTCACTTCATAAAGTTATTGTAGAACCACTGTAGTGAGATGGACTTTGTAACGATGTCTTTAGTACCTTTTATGGGTCTTGAGAGTGTAAAGTGCATTGAGCCAATGGAGGCCTTTCTGAGCCATCGGATTTACACTAAAATATCTTCATTTGTCTTCCGAAGATGAATGGAGGTCTGACGGGTGTCCAACGACATGAGGGGAAGTCATTAATAACACAATTTTCATTTTTGGGTGAACTAACCCTTTAAGAGATTGCACTTTGTGCATTGGAAGCACTCAAATGTCTGTTTTGTAAAGCTACCTCTGTAAAAAAACTTTTCTGAAGTTGTAGCATATTCCTTTTGTAAAGCTACAGAACTTGTTTGACTCAATGTTTTGTAAATTTGAGCCGTGTTTATTAAAGTCTTCAATAAAACAAGATGTGAACTTAAATATTCCCAGCACTTTCTGTGATGTAGTGCTTTTTTTCTCTTTTTCATCAAACCGCAGTTTTTGGAAGTTTCCGCAATTTTATCGCATAAAATTGCATAAATATCCCGCATTTTCCATCACATTTTTTAAGAAATCGTGCCGCATAATCAAGGATTTTTGCCCGCAACAATCAGAAAAGAAAGCTGCATTTTTCTGGAAGGACTGGACAGTCCGCGTGCAACAGTGCATGCACCAGCAGTACAGAAGAGTCCACTAGGTGGTAGAGCATAGAAAAAAAATGTACTGCGCAGGTGTCGAACATGATCATCTGCGCGCATCCGTGGTGTAGTATACTTTGAAAGACGAGCAGACAGGGTTGCGTGCGTGACGCATCCGGGCGCGGAAAGTGAAGTATACCCGGGGCTTTACTGCACACCGTCACATGAAATGGGGCCTCGGGCACTCAACGCGCACTACCGCTCACACTCCCTCGCACTCGTGCGGACGCCTCGAGTATAAACAAGGCTTAATTCACTGCAGTTTATGTTACATAGTCCATGTTTACATTTCAGTACAAAATTATTCTTACATTTTTCTTTTGAATGGATGGTAATGTGTTGGTGTTCAGTTGGGTAGGTGTTTGGTTACATCTAGTTTCTTAGATATTTTTAATTCAGAATATATAACAATATGGTATTACTGTAAAAAAAAATTCTAAAATTATAAATTTCTGTCTTATCAGGGCCCGAGCAACGATGGTGTGAGGACCCTATTGGAATTTGCACACGCATCAGAAGGGGTGGAAATCTACATCTGATATGGGTTTCAGAATTAGGTGCGGCAAATTGGCTCGATAGCACCACCTGCAAATTTTCAATTAAACGTCATTCGCACTACGTTTCACATACAAGTATGCAATTCGGTACACACATGTCCAATAACTAAAAAAAAGTCCCTGGAAGCAAAATCTGAAAACCCAACAGGAAATTAGATATTTTGATTTTTCTCTGCAAAATGTTAGCAATTTTTGCCATTTCCAGTCGTGGAACTTTAACAAACTCCTCCTAGAGATTTTATCAGATCAACATCATATTTGGTCAGTCTAATCTTGTTAGATGTTAAATTGTGAAGATCTTGAGTTTTCCCTGAAGGGTGTGTCCTTAGCTAGACAAAGTCTGATGTTTCGCCATGAAACAGGAAGCTGTTGTAAGTCTGGCATGCAATGTCCGATCTGCTCCAAACTTCACAGGTTTGATAAGAGTCCTGGCCTGAAGATATCTACACGCCAATATTCAGTTATAGTAAAAGCGTCACCTGCTGGCAGCAGGAAGTGTAGCACATCAAAGTGACTTTGCCATATTTTTCTCCTATATTTACCACTATTCACTATTTTCCCAAGGCCACCGGGTGGCGGTGGCCCCGGGTGTGAGGGCCCCTTCAACGCTGTTTGCAGCTTTAATTATAAATGTAACTACAGAAATTAATTACAGATGTAATTACATGTAGGCAGGGGCACATTAAGATAACAAAAGGCCCTGGGCTACAGCATTACGGTTGGCCCCCGTAAAAAATGCTATAGTTTTCTGCCAATTATTTATGTAGAAATGTATCTTGTTGATAACATTTACAACACTGTATGTATGCTGCATAAAAAAATGGGTCAAACATAGTTAAATATTCAAATTCACTCTTTGCCAGTAGGTGGCGCTTGTTAAACAGCAGGATTATAGCAGCTATAAACCCTCATACAGATTAAAGTATGACCGATAGCATTCATTTTATTAAACAAATATTATGAAATATAGAGCAAGAGATGATATTATTTGTAGCATTTATTATTATATTTTTGGAATTTTATCATTTTTCACAATGGTTGAAAAACACTGCACTACATTAGGCATTGACGGATACGAAAAGAAAATGCCATGAATTGCAAACTTCTCTAAAAGCACAGGCACGAACACGCCTTTACTTCGAAACATGCAGTTCTTGCGTTTAATTTATTAAATCATAGCCCTTTAAAATTAATTATCACATTTAAGCAATATTGCGTTTCCTGTTTTTCCATCCCTAGATTTAGGGGTAGAGTGGGGGGGAACGTCCCCCTTAAGGACTGTGTAACTTTTTCTGTGAAAAAAAAGTTAAATGTGTCTAGAAAAATAGTTATCCTAGTTTTCCATGACAATGACATAAATTATAAACCAAGCATGAAAAAGGTCCAGAGTTTTCATGTTATTAGATTTTTAAATGCCCCCACTCTGACAAAGCAATTTGCTTTATAAGTTTACAGCAAAATCAGAGTACAAGCTAGCCTAGAAATCTAGAGGGTAGACCTGCGAGCTGGAAAAACCAAACTCTGGTCAGGCCAATCACACTGTGTATAGAGTCGGTGGGCGGGCTTAACGTAATGACGGCAAGTCACAGAGTTGCGGTGTGCTACTTGTAAACAAAGAAGCTGGCTTTCGAATCGGCTTTGGCCGCAACTCTGGAAGACTTTGAGTTCAGCTTTTCTTTGAGAAAAGAACAAAGAACGGACCTGAAGTCATTCTTAAAGGGGTCATAGAATGACATTTTTGTACAAGTTAATATGATTCTTTAGTGTCTAAATGAAAAGTTTGTAATATACTTTAATTAAAAATTCTCATTAGTATTGTAAGAAAACACTCATTTTACCTGGTCAAAACCAGCTCAGTTTTCAGCAAGTCATTTCAGTGCATGTGACTTTAAATGATAATGAGCTTTGCTCACCCCGCCCCCTCTGCTCTGTTGGGCGTTCGGTTCGACCAGACACAACACCACAACACACGTGGAGTGTTGCCTTGACAACATTTGAGGGTATATTTTCGAGAAATAATGGCAACGGGAGTCTCTGAGGAAACATCTGAGCAACCTTATCATTTTGAACCGGAGTCGGACTAGGAACAAGATGACGAACCCATCGAAGTTCGAACAGGACGTTTCTGAATGGTTGGTTAACGTCATGTCACTTTGATCTATCTTTGTACTGGCAGAGTAGTGTAGTTGCTATGTGTTTACTGATGTGTTAGTTCATTGACAGATTGATGTTATGTTATAAGATTTTTTTTTTTACATTACTTCTTAATCAGTAACAGACACCGTTATAAACCATGTACAAAAGTAAGCTTAGTGTAGTGTTACCACGTTAACTTTATCACCCGAGTACACAGTTTGTAATAACAAACATAACGCGTTGTTCATTATAAACGTGGGATTATGAATTATATTGAGAACATCATACACAGAAAGCATGCCGTAATGTAACTTGCCCTGTAAACTTTAGCCTCATTCATCGTGAAGCGATTTGCAAAGATTAATATAAAGGTTAATAAAACGTTACACTCATATCTTCCTGAGGTGCAGCAGGAACACGATCCTTTTTTCAAGAGCAGCTTATTAGCAAAACCTGCTTTATACTGACGCTCGTTTATAAAGCAGTCTGCTGAGAAATGATTCGTGCAAACATTGACGTTGATCGGGGGGAATATTCCCTTCTAAAACAAAACTCAGCAGCCACTGGGTCTTCAGCAGTTCGGATGTAGGAACATCAAAATGACTGCTGTGTTCGTTATTACACACAACAACAACACAACACCACAATCGCTTAGACGCCATTCTGTTCCAGAGTATCAACAATGGCGGACTGATGACAGCTCGCTCAGGGCGGGTCTGTGTTGAAACGCTGCTGTCAATCAACAATCGCAGGAGGGGCGTACACCGTGTAACGTCACACGGTCAGACGGCTCGATTTGAGACAGGGGAAAATATATAAGGAGATTAAAAAAAAAACACTGGATGTATTTTTATCATTATAGGATGGTTGTGTACAGGCACTGCCAACACACATTTCCGTATAATCAACTTGTAAAAGTGCATGTACCATTCTATGACCCCTTTAAGAAAGGAAGATATGAACAGAGTTTTGCCAACCGGATACAGATCAACTAGCTCCGCTTCACGTTGCTCTCTGGTTGGTTGTAGCGCTATCCGATTGCGTGCAGAGGGAATCTGAAAGACAACCGTTTATCCCGCCCCTCAGATTGAGCCCTGCCAATGGTGAGTTCCCAGACCCAACATCTTGATGTGGGTCTGGCTTGTCAGGCAAGCCAAAATAACAGTAGATAAATATGAATATTATTAATGAACCATTTTGAA
This sequence comes from Romanogobio albipinnatus, assembly GCA_023566225.1. NCBI lineage: Eukaryota > Metazoa > Chordata > Actinopteri > Cypriniformes > Gobionidae > Romanogobio > Romanogobio albipinnatus. The sequence goes on from CM042243.1 coordinate 51,240,660, forward strand.
AATAAACCTTTTTGAAAAATATTGTTAGCTGATGCTAACTGGCTGGTTAACTAGCTAGCTGATGCTAATGTGAGGTAATTTTTAAATATAAAGTCCAAATATTTTTATTCAACCACATAGTTAGATTACATTTGATGGAAAAACAAAGAATGTGATGTTCAGAACATGGTAACTACAGTATTTATGATAGTGGGAAGTGATGCTCCCTGGGGGCATTTTACCTAAGGGGGTAATCCAGCCCCCGGAAAGCGTACCTTCCATAGGGGCAGCCATTGCTAACCAAGTCATCACCTGCTGTAAGCATCCCATTGACTCCCATTCATTTTGGCGTCACTTTGACAGCGAATAACTTTACATCTGAGGCGTTTAAGACCCCAGTTGTCCATTGTTTATTTCTAAACAAACACGACAATGTATAAAATGCTCCATTACCTTGTATCTTACACTATCGCCCCGTAGAAGCCGTTTTTGTGAAAAGTAGGCTAACGATTGCGTCATAGCCACGTGACTCCATCGCGCTGTTCCGTTTAGACCCGAGGAGAAGCTCGCAGGCAATCTTTTACTGTCGATGAGGCAATCGGGGGGACGTGAAGGCATAAACGCAGATAGAGATGTCACAAATCCTGCTTCATTCATCAAAAGTTGCTCCTGCTCACTCTCTCTGTCTCTACAAGATTCGGTGAATCAGATTTTACGTTGCACAACTACTAGAAGACTTGCTGTCACTGTCAGACAGGTTGCTCACCTCACACCTACATCGTCAAGCTCAGTCCGAGGCTGCGCAGTACATCAGCCATCAGGAACTGAGTGCTTCTACCTGACTTCAATTTTCCCCATTGAAGCCTATGGGGTCGCTGTGTCCATTTCTTTTACTGTCTATGATTTTACCCCACAGACTAGGTTTGACTTTTTTTTTTTTTATGTCATTCTGAAAATATAATTATATTTTCTTTAAATAACAAGTAATCCCTGATTATACTTGCACTTCTCATTCATATAAAACTGTGATGTTCTGAAAAACGACAAGTTTTAAAACACTTTTTTTTTCTTACTGGTAAAAATTACACTCACCTAAAGGATTATTAGGAACACCTGTTCAATTACTCATTAAGGCAATTATCTAATCAACCAATCACATGGCAGTTGCTTCAATGCATTTAGGGGTGTGGTCCTGGTCAAGACAATCTCCTGAACTCCAAACTGAATGTCAGAATGGGAAAGAAAGGTGATTTAAGCAATTTTGAGCGTGGCATGGTTGTTGGTGCCAGACGGGCCGGTCTGAATATTTCACAATCTGCTCAGTTACTGGGATTTTCACGCACAACCATTTCTAGGGTTTACAAAGAATGGTGTGAAAAGGGAAAAACATCCAGTATGCGGCAGTCCTGTGGGCCAAAATGCCTTGTTGATGCTAGAGGTCAGAGGAGAATGGGCCGACTGATTCAAGCTGATAGAAGAGCAACTTTGACTGAAATAACCACTCGTTACAACCGAGGTATGCAGCAAAGCATTTGTGAAGCCACAGCACGCACAACCTTGAGGCGGATGGGCTACAACAGCAGAAGACCCCACCGGGTACCACTCATCTCCACTACAAATAGGAAAAAGAGGCTACAATTTGCATGAGCTTACCAAAATCGGACAGTTGAAGACTGGAAAAATGTTGCCTGGTCTGATGAGTCAGAATTTGGCGTAAACAGAACGAGAACATGGATCCATCATGCCTTGTTACCACTGTGCAGGCTGGTGGTGGTGGTGTAATGGTGTGGGGGATGTTTTCTTGGCACACTTTAGGCCCCTTAGTGCCAATTGGGCATTGTTTAAATGCCACGGCCTACCTGAGCATTGTATCTGACCATGTCCATCCCTTTATGACCACCATGTACCCATCCTCTGATGGCTACTTCCAGCAGGATAATGCACCATGTCACAAAGCTCGAATCATTTCAAATTGGTTTCTTGAACATGACAATGAGTTCACTGTACTAAAATGGCCCCCACAGTCACCAGATCTCAACCCAATAGAGCATCTTTGGGATGTGGTGGAACGGGAGCTTCGTGTCCTGGATGTGCATCCCACAAATCTCCATCAACTGCAAGATGCTATCCTATCAATATGGGCCAACATTTCTAAAGAATGCTTTCAGCTCCTTGTTGAATCAATGCCACGTAGAATTAAGGCAGTTCTGAAGGCGAAATGGGGTCAAACACAGTATTAGTATGATGTTCCTAATAATCCTTTAGGTGAGTGTATGTCACTTAACGTGAAATCCTCTCAGGTACGTCACCAGTGTAAAGCTTCACAGTGAAAACTTCTACATCACTCTGGTCAGAGTAGTCCATAGCAACAACAAAAACGTATCTTGACTGTATCTAGTGGTTATTTTGGGGAAAACAGTAGGGGGGCGTTTTCCCCCACTCTACCCAAAACCTCCTAAAACTAAAATTGAGACTTGAAAGCTGCACCGATGGAACAGTGACTGGATCCTTCAGATGACATGCAGATTATATAACCCGCGTTCAGCGCAGGGCGGCTCTCTCACACTGAATCAAATTACAGAAAACTAGTTGTCCAGTCCGGTTCCGTCCACACCTAGGGCTTTGCCGAAAATGCAGTTGAGAGTCCTGAACATTTACGGGTGTGTAAGTTGGTTTAATGCTGTTGTCACTGCTGCAAACTCCCATATATACTACAAATAATTGTTTGAAAAATATAATTGTTGTGCAGCCAGTAGGCCCGGGACTGACATCAGTGTAGGCCCTAGGGCTTCAGCCCATGGAATCCTGCGTTAATGCGCATGCAGGTATTTATTTTTTTAAATATAAGTACTATGTAAAAACATGTATGTACACAATACGTGCATTGTATAAAATTATTAATGTATATGTTAGTAGGCTACATAGTAGTTAAGGCCACCTAATATAAAGTGGGTGCATTTTTAATTAGTTTGTTTTTAGTAACTTTAGTTTTTGATTCCCAACGCTCTTTGAATGAACATGAAACCTTTTCTTTATGGATGAACATACTTTTTAGGTTGCAGAACAGTCCAATAATGTTCGATTATTCCAGTATACAACGGGGTTAAAGGCTCTTTCAAACCACTAGATGGCACAACACACTTTTCTTAACAATCACTTTTCAAGATGCTCGTGGAAATCTGGCCGATCCTTGACGCGATCAAGGGCAGCAGCGAAGCTGATTTTGCGCTTATTTTATCTAATATTTGATGTTTTTAATAATGTTGTAGATTTATGTAGCAAATAAGAATTGATCAAATGTATGTCTATATTTTGAGACAAATGTCTTGTTAATGATTTTCTGTTTTGTTCAAGTTAATTAGGCCTAAGCAACAGTTTTTCAATAACAGAATATGTAAAAGTATGATATATGAGGTAAAAGATACAATTATCATGATAATAAACATGATTTGTTGACATGATTTTATTCAGATGGTAAGTATCATCATATTAAGTTGGGTGTCATCATATTTATAATGAAATCATCATATTTAAAAATATGATATTAATCATATCGTGTATATATATATATATATATATATATATATATATATATATATATATATATATATATATATATATATATTGTTTCTGATGTAAATCAAATTATTATGGGATCATAATTCAATGCTTTCAGAATCTTACCTTTTAAAATATTTTGTTTATGTATTTTTAAAATATATTTCTATATTAACATATTTGAATATAAATATAAATATATATATATATATATATATATATAATTTTTTTTTTTTTTTTTTTTTACAAAAAATAATTATTTTATGTATCAAAAATAGTCCAAACTTTGCTAGAGCGATTAACTTGGACATTATTAGAAACATGATTTCAGGTTTTGCCCCGTGTGTTTAGTAGACCACTTATAAGATTTACAAACAAAATAAACCACTTTTATGATTTATTTTCGCACAAAATCTGCTGCTCCGTCAATGTTCAATACAAACACATTTTTTTCTGCAATCATATACATGGGAGTTTTATTTCTCAGTAGTGCCAACACAGTATGATCATTTATATGTCCGGGCACACTCTTCCCACGGTTTAAAACTACTTTATCTATACGCACAGACAGTCGTGTTCGTCAAAGGACATAAGCCGATTGCCAAATACACCCATATATCATAATTTAAAAATAAAGTGATTCGTTGTATTCGCATACAATGAACAAATGCGAGCTTCACGAGGGGTTGATGCGCGCGCTGGACCACACATCGCGCTGTGACCGCGTTTAAACGCGTTATCCACGGTCCGGCAGGAACTCCATTCCAAAAATACTGTCGGTGGAAACCCAAACCCACCCAAGCTCCACACACAGATGGGACATGTGCGCGCGCACTGGAGTTCACCTGCGGCGCGAGCCCTGCTCTCAATGCCAGTGAAACCTGTCATGCTGAAATATGGCTCGTGCGCAACAGCGACATCATGCACATCCACGACCTGACAAGCCTCCAGAGTGATTTCTGACGACTCATCTTTCATAGGCTCGGGTGTGAAGGAAGGTTAACAGCGATGGCGTTTAAATACATTCACAGATGCGCTATAATTTGTGCGTTCTGTTCTTCGATCTAATGTGACTTCAATTAAATGGATTTCCAAATACAATTCATTTCATAGTTTTTACGATATCGCTGAAGATCCAGGGGCCAATGCATCTTCACATTTCGAAGACCAGATGCCCCCTTTCTTCGCAAACTGTCGCTTTAATGTGTGCTTAGCATAACAGGGACGGCTGCTGGGTTATTTCTGTGTGCATGTGTGTGTTCAGCGGGTAGATCTGAGAAAGTGTGTGTATGTGTGTAGGTTTAGGAGTAGTGTTAGTGTAAGGGGAGTGAATATACAGTTTGTACAGTATAAAACCAATGGAGAGTCCCCACAAAGATAGTAAACCAGACGTGTGTGTGTGTGTGTGTGTGTGTGTGTGTGTGTGTGTGTGTGTGTGTATTTTAGTGGTTGTTTATTAGCCTATGTTGGTTTAATATATTATTTATATTATATATATTAATAACAGTAACATGTTCTGTGTGTAGGTATATTTTTTAACAGTGTTTAAAATTACATTTTGAATACAAATGTTGTGGAAGAGTTTATGAAGATTTCATGAGCAGCAAAATCTATTCTGGCAACTTGCCATATGACAACACTGCAAAAACGAGCATTTAACATAACTCATAAAGTGCATGCTGGAAAAAGTGTGTATGGGCCTATATTTAAAATAAATCATTAATCCAGCTCACTTTAAAAACTCAAAGTTTAAGTTTTTAGACCTTCGGAATATATGTCCAACAAATATCTATTTTTAATAATCAGGTTGTAAAATGTATTCTTAAAAATAATGGGTTTAAGCAATTAATCTTTTTAAGATGTACACATTTTTAAGGGTGAATGGGATATTTGGCAATAATGGATTAGATATAGGCTATAGGCTACATGGACTTATAAGAGCAATGGAAACGTGGTTTTGGAATTTGATTGGACAGCTGGTTTTATTCATCGGCGGTATGAGCACGCACATAATGAGTCTGACTCACATTTTCATGATTGTCATACCTTTGAACTTGTAGCCTAAAGAGAACATCCCCCTTCCTTCGCCCAGAACACGCACGCACGCGCACGTGCGCGCGCACACACACACACACACACACACACACACACACACACACACACACACACACACACACACACACACACACACACACACACACACACACAATATTGTGACGAATGTCCCTCTGTTGTAAGTCTCTAGAATCTTTATTTCACTAATTCCATTCAAAAAGTGAAACTTGTATATTATATTCATTCATTACACACAGACTGATTTTTTCAAACGTTTATTTCTTTTAATTTTGATGATTATGACATTATTGACAGACAACTAAGGAAAATCCCAAATTCAGTATCTCAGAAAATTAGAATATTGTGAAAAAGTTCAATATTGAAGACACCTGGTGCCACACTCTAATCAGCTGATTAACTCAAAACACCTGCAAAGGCCTTTAAATGGTCTCTCAGTCTAGTTCTGTAGGCTACACAATCATGGGGAAGACTGCTGACCTGACAGTTGTCCAAAAGACGACCATTGACACCTTGCACAAGGAGGGCAAGACACAAAAGGTCATTGCAAAAGAGGCTGGCTGTTCACAGAGCTCTGTGTCCAAGCACATTAATAGAGAGGCGAAGGGAAGGAAAAGATGTGGTAAAAAAAAGTGTACAAGCAATAGGGATAACCGAAGCAATAGGGATAACTGGAGAGAATTGTGAAACAAAACCCATTCAAAAATGTGGGGGAGATTCACAAAGAGTGGACTGCAGCTGGAGTCAGTGCTTCAAGAACCACTACACACAGACGTATGAAAGACATGGGTTTCAGCTGTCGCATTCCTTGTGGCAAGCCACTCTTGAACAACAGACAGCGTCTCGCCTGGGCTAAAGACAAAAAGGACTGGTCATCTGCTGGTGTTGGTCCACTGTGTTTTCTGAGGTCCAAGGTCAACGCAGCCGTATACCAGGAAGTTTTAGAGCACTTCATGCTTCCTGCTGCTGACCAACTTTATGGAGATGCAGATTTCATTTTTCAACAGGACTGGGCACCTGCACACAGTGCCAAAGCAACCAGTACCTGCTTTAAGGACCATGGTATCCCTGTTCTTAATTGGCCAGCAAACTCGCCTGACCTTAACCCCATTGAAAATCTATGGGGTATTGTGAAGAGGAAGATGCGATATGCCAGACCCAACAATGCAGAAGAGCTGAAGGCCACTATCAGAGCAACCTGGGCTCTCATAACACCTGAGCAGTGCCACAGACTGATCGACTCCATGCCACACCGCATTGCTGCAGTAATTCAGGCAAAAGGAGCCCCAACTAAGTATTGAGTGCTGGACATGCTCACACTTTTCATGTTCATACTTTTCAGTTGGCCAAGATTTCTAAAAATCCTTTCTTTGTATTGGTCTTAAGCAACCCAGTCTCATATAAAAACGTACCCTGACTACATTGGTCCAAAGTGCAAAACGTAGAGGGGTTACAATAATGGCCCTTGAATTGTATCACTGTTACATTTTTTTTGCCTATTCTTTTCCTCTTGTTTTGCGTCCAAGTCACGTGACTTTCAAGATTCCGGCCGTGAGAACAAAAAACATGGCGGACATTTCTCTCATTTTAGTGGAAAAAATCAGTATTTTGAGTTAGTTTCTGCATAAAAATAAGTTTTGATTACATTTCTAGCGAGAAATATGTATTTTATTTTCATAATATTCACTCAGTGAATGTACATAATCACTCGCTTGCTTGTTGTTGCGAAGATTTTTCAGATCTCTCCAGAAAATGTGAAACTGTAACGTTTTGGTTGCTATGGACGCTGCTATCAACACATGTGAACGTTATCATGATGAAATTATTTATTGGGTTATCATTTTTCCATTATGACATGTTGGAGTATGATTCTCAATTTAATCAGCCATCATAGTTTTGTTTACATTTATTTATTTTTATTTACGCTATTCAGACACAAACAGTAGCCCAACCCCGCCCCTAAACCTGCCCATGTGCGTTATATGATATAAAACACAGAATATTACAGACAACGGGCACACTTTATTGAAAAAGTTCAAGTATTCCAACTGTTCCGAGGTCAAACGATTGATTTGTGTGAAGAAAAGATGCGCCCCGGTGTCACAATGAAGAAGACGCCACAGGCCGGCTGCAAGTTAAACCCATAGATATGTATACGTAGATGCCTCATTCGACCGCTCCAGGCACGTCGACGCGCCGCCATAGAAACAGTCGATAAAGGGGTATCTACGTATACACCTCTATGGGCTTACCCCTCGGCGTCATGAAATCGCGCTGAAGAAGTCTCGTTCAGAACACATCGCGATGTTTGGCATCAGTTCACGTGTCCCACGTGTTGGTGAGTTAATAGTCATAAATTATGTCCTAATGTTTGATATAAAGTATTTTCTGCTTGTTGTTATTGATCAGATTATGTTCAGTCACTGCATTATATCTTTCATCTCCACTCAGGCTTCACATTTCTTTGCTTTCTAAATCAACACACCTTAGGGTGATTAAACACTGTCACGTGACGTGCTATAGACCGTTAAACATATTTCATATTTTTAATATTTAATAATAACTACTAGTGTAGTTCCAATGTGGCATTTATAGTAGAAGCACAATAAAAACAGCAATGCTTTTACCACAGTATTGGTAGTTTTAATGTGATTTTTGTTGTAAATAGACAGTAAACACAACACTTACCATGCTATAAATGCCTTTTAATGTTAAATCCAAATATTGTAATGTAATAGTACTTTTTACGGTATATAATATATGTATTATATATTATGACTTTTTTTCTCTCTTTCTTTTTTTTACCTGGAAAGAACAAAAGGGCCTTTCGGACTCAGTCAGCCCATTCTTGTTCATGGAGAAGTAACAGAGAAGACCGAAAGCAGCAACAGCAAATATTTGCAATGGTAAGTAAGTGTTGGTTTGAACTCTTTATCAAGCATTTGTGGTTACTTAAACATATTCTTACAAACCGCATGGCTCAATCAGTAAGAACATATTCTCTAAGTCTTAATAATTCACAAGATTTAACAAGTTGTCAAATTCATATGATACTCGTACATAATCCGGCAGCTTTTACTCCGACTCCTGCCATTGGCTACTGCCTCAATTCCTGTACATATTTATCATGATTTTTGTAAATCATTTGCTCCCCTTCTTGGAAAGTATGTCCCACACACTGTCAGAAAGTTTATATTAAGTCCAATGTTTTCTTTAAATTTATTACAAATTGGGCCCTGTCTGTTCATGTAATATTAGATGTCTCTTCAGACCTCATAACCTACCTCTGTTTGCAAGAGTAGAAATGCTCACATGACATCAGATATTCGATTATTTTGTCATAATCAGATCAGTTGTACTGCTGATAACGTCCCGTTTGCATGTAAATCATTTATGTGATCAAAAAAATCAAGAGAATAATCAACATTTTTAAACAAATTCATGTGTGCTATTAAAGATATACTTTCAAAAATGGAAATGCACACATATCAGTGAACTTATTATATAAATGTATTTAACATTATTATGCAACACTTTTTACAGAAAGAAATAGTTATGAAAGAGTTATGCATGAACTCACAACTTGCATGCAATGTAATGAAATTTCCTTTCTTTCTGTCTTGCAGGAATACTTGCAGATTACTTTTTTTTTTTTTTTTTTTTTTTTCTTTTTTTTTTTTTAGATCTCTACAATATCAAACTCAACAGTTCTTTTAAGAGCCAACCCTCACAAGAGCTACTAGTGAGTCGCAGCGAATCAGCCCTTCAGGTAAAGTTTCTAGAATATTTTACTATATCAGTATTTACTAATCAAATGCTCCCCTGAATCGTATTGTAACTGTCTTAATTGATATGTTTCAAAAACAATAGTAATTGCACATAGAGTAAGTAAGGCTTTCTTGTTTTACAGCAGAGAAGAAAGACCAGACCTTATATCGAAGGAAGCTAATCGAATAAGTCCTTTGTTTAGGGTGAGGAAGGAACATGGCCATCTTGTGCCCAAAGACGACAGAAAAGTGCGCAAGTCCATTGGTATGTCCTGTATTGAAGCAATGCTGTAATATGTAGTACAGAATTTGATGTTGATTTCTTAAAGAACTATTCATTTCAGCAGTGATCATTCTTTCTACTCTGATAAAATATGCACCATTATTCATGTGTAAATCTTTTTATAAACCCTAAAATGAGCAAATGAGGTTCTGTATCTTGGATTTATCTAAAATGGTAAATATCTGTTTCCCTTTTTGATACAATTATTATTACAATGATTGCCTTTTAGCATAAAGGCTGGAACTGGACTTTTGGCCTTCAATTCTTAAAGTGTTATAAAAAGCATTTAGTTGATATAAACTCCAGGTTTTTCTCTGTTTTGTAGACCATGGATGGTTCTGGGTAGCTTTGGAAGATATTGAGTTGTGGCATATATTAGGAATCAAATAGTAGATGTTCTTTGAATTATGTGAAATATCTGGTTAATTTTTTTATACTTATTTCTTATACTCCACAGATTAAAACACATTGCATTTATGTTTTAAGATGGATAGCAAGAGAAGGCACACACTTCAGAAGATTCTACAGGAAAAGACTAATGTGCAGCCAAGGAGGAATACAAGAGGCAAAAACTCCAGTCTCTGAGAACTATGCATGGCCATGGGTGCTTCATAACAAGCATGGTAAGTCTTGTGCCTCTGTACCTATTTCTTAATTTTTCCATGAAATTTGTATTGCCATATTTTAACAATTTTACAATGTCCAGGCTATCGCAAGGGATGCTCTTGAAACAAGTGACAGAAGAGTATGTTGTCTTAAAAGAAATCTAGCATCACTGGCAAAGGCTAAGTAGAGACCATACCTTTCTAAAATATATTTTTAAAGATCTGCTGTTTAAAAGGTTGCTGTAGATATGGGTAAAATAGTTTTTGTTCAGTACTTGGCTAATATTATGTGCTGCAATATTATATACATAATGCTTCAGTGTGTATTATATAATGTACTGACTGCGGCTTTGTAAATTTAAATCAGGAATGGGCAACTCTGGCCCTTTTGAAATGGAGAGTTTACCTCCAAGCCTAATCGAGCACGCCTGAAAATTTTAACTAAAGTCTTCAGGTTTACTTATAGATAATTATAGGCAGGTGGGTTTGAGGTTGGAGCTAAATCTGCAGGACAATGGATGCTGAGGCCCAGCGTAGCCAACCATTGCTTAAATCATGCAGAATATATGCTAACCTGACTGTACATTAAACTTATTTTGAATTGTGTTTTTGTTTTACTTTTAGACCAGGACTGGAGAATGCCTGACTATGGGATGTTAGAACTTCTTCCTCTGGTTGAGAAAAGGCTACACCACATCAGTGACCACATCATCTGTTTATCAATTATACACTATAGGGTACAAGTAAGCTAATTGCTTAGAAGAAGAAGAACAGGATAGAACATGGACATGATAGAGGGAAGAGCAAGAAACCAGTCTAGCTGTGATAATGAATCATTATTTTTCAACACAATATCAAATCTGTTTTCTGTATCATAGTTGACTGGATGGGATTCTGTGGCACTCATTTGTGTGGCTTCAGCAGCTGTGAATGGATTAATATGATGTTAATGTATTTTTGAAGACCCATTTTTATTTATCTTGAATCTCATTTGTCTTTATGCTACTGTATCAACTGTATACTGTATCCTCCAATAAAGTGTTGAGTGATAAAGTATGGTGAATATTGTGTATGGTGTTTGGAAAGTAAATACACATTTCACAAGTTTATTTAGGTTATCTAATTAATTACCAAGATTCTTTTACTTGAGACATAAACCTTTTTTATCTGGTTATATTATATTTGGTACAATGCACCAAAAAGTTGCATATACTTGCATGCTGTGACAATTATGCCAGTTTTAAATGCCAGAAATAAAGGACAGGATTACAAACACTTCAAGCTTAACTGAAGATGATCCATGTTGATAAATCTGGTACATCTACTACTGCAATAAAAATTAAAGCATGCACAATACTGATGTCAGGTATGTGAAAATACATGAAATTTTGGCAATGTCTCTTTTGCTATTGGTGCATTGTCCTATATTTAATAATAATAGTGAAGTGTACATATGAATAGTTTTTGTTTACACTGGAAACTGGATAATTGCAAGTTGTTGCGGGTTCATACATTATATTTATTGGTGTTTATCCATAAAAGAAAAAATAAATATTAATAATAATTATATTACAACATTTCTTTCAAATATTTCTGCATTTCATCAGATGGTCTCACAATACCCATCAAAACCTAATACAAGCATGATGTTAGAATAGAAAAGAGAAAATACTCTGATATTTAAATGTGACTCAAAGTTTGTTGTCCATGATGAGGAGAATAGATCTGTGAATGTTGTACTGCCCTTCCGCCCTCAGGGACCCAGTAGAGGCCCCTGGAAGAGCAAAAAAAAGCACATTTCAAATGGCTGTTACTCAAAGTCTGGTTAGCGTATCACAGAGGAAATTGGCAGGACAACTGCTTATGCTATGTTTTCTAAATAATGTTGGGCACAGTTTTCAGACAGATATGGAAAGCTGGCATAAAGGTTTTCTAAAAGTGCTCACAGTAAAATATAAAATTTCAACCTGCCCCTCATATATGTCATAAATGTTTACACAATGAACATATTTAGATATCCAGTTGTCCATTAAAGATGTAATTTACTTAGCATTTATTGTTTCATTATTAAACGTTTTAAACTACATTACCCATACATCTCTGTCATTGTACAAATGCAATGGGAAACATGGCGCTGTAGTTCATTGAAGTGTGCAGGAATTCTTAGGGTTAGGGTTGGGATCTCGGTAAAGGAGTAATTTCTCACAACATAGCGACACTTTATAATTAACTTAACGCATTATTAACGTAATAAAAACATCAAAACATACTTTGTAACGTGAAATGCCGTTTTATATGGGTTAAAAGATAGGCCAATCACAGCGAGTTCTGCAATAAAGTCACAGCCAATGACAACGCAGCAGAACAGAGGCGTCACACTTACTTGTCCATTTATGGTAAATGATGACAGATCTCATCCGGTTTCAACTGAAGGGCTAGATTCCTTAAATATTTACTATTTAGGCTGCTAAATATTTATTTCTTAAATATTTATAAGCTACAACAGCACGGGTAGTTGCAGTTTTTGTAACTAAAGATAATTGCATCTACTAATATACATTTATTGTGTGTGTGTGTATTATATGTGAATAAATAAGAAGTGATTATATATATATATATATATATATATATATATATATATATATATATATATATATATATATATATATATATATATATATTGAATCACTTCTTTATGCCATTCTTCATCTGAACTGAATTAAAATAAATGTAACAAAAGCATAATGAATGCACACAATTTTATAAGCATATTCCAATATTTAATGTCAAACATTTCAAAGACAAATGTAGTGCCCAAACTACTCCACAACAGTATAAAGAAGATCAGTTTATATATATATATATATATATATATATATATATATATATATATATATATATATATATATATATATATATATATATATATATATATATATATATATACACACACAGAGAGAGAGAGAGAGAGAGAGAGAGAGAGAGAGAGAGAAATATATTGAAACATAACTTTTCAAAAAAATAACCATTATGAAGTACAAACCAAGACATGAGGTGCGACTTTATTATCTGAAAATATATTTGTTTCTTCCCTTAAAAAAATAAATAGGCAAAAAAAATGTACATTCTCAACTTTAATACTATTTCCTTGTGATTATTGTTCACTTTTATTGTAACTAAATGAAAGGCCAATTCAAATAGTTAATGATTATTATAAATGTTAACCATTTTCAGTAAGAAAATTCTTCTATAAAATACATTCATATTACATTTACATTAACAAGGTAGTGATATAATGATACCATAGATGTAGTTATGGTGGACATTTACTATAATGACCACTGTAATAAAAGGTTTAATGAATAAATATTGATTTCAAAAGGTATTCACTCTCACTATCTTCATTTGTTCGAACAAACACCCGCTATATACAAATGCAGATATATACATTGGACTATAGCATCATGAAGTCGCTGCATGACTAGAACTAGTGGATGGCAATACATTTGTCCTTTACTAAAACTCCTGATGAGCACTGATGCTTTTTTGATAAAGGCATAGGCAGACATCGAGTACAGTTTATGAATATTGGTTCTGCATATATCGAAGAGATCATGAGGAGGAGTGGTACTCCACGTGAAGACTTTGAGAAACTGTGACATAGCAAAGGGTGCACCTCACTGGACATATCCTACGCATGCCCAAACAACAACACCCCAAAACAGTTATGAAGTGGACACCACCAGGAAGACGCAGGAGACAGGGAAGACCAAGGAAGACATGAGACAGATGTTTCGCGAAGACCTGAAGAATGCAGGTGTCGCATGAGAAGATGTGAAGAACGTGGCCACAGATCGAATATGTTGGAGGACACATGTTGCCCAGTGTGCCCAGGACAGGACATGATGATGATGTTGTCCCTTTACATAACTGTAGGATTTCTTTCTGTAAAAAGTGTTGCATAATTAAATGTTAAATACAGTTCACTGATATGTGTGCATTTCCATTATTGAAAGTATATCTTTAATAGCACATATGAATTTGTTTAAAAATGTTGATTATTCATGATTATTCACTTGATCTTTTGATCACGTAAATGATTTACATGCAAACAGGACATTATCAGCAGTACGCTACGGGGCAGTCGTGGCCTAATGTTTAGAGAGTTGGACTTGCAACCCAAAGGTTGCGGGTTCGAGTCTCAGGTCCGGCAGGAATTGTCGGTGGGGGGAGTGAATACCAGCGCTCTGGGTGTGTGTTCACGGTGTGTGTGTGTGTGTTCACTACTGTGTGTGTGCACTTGGATGGGTTAAATGCAGAGCACAAATTCCAAGTATGGGTCACCATATTTGGCCACACGTCACTTCACACTTTTAAGTACAACTGATCTGATTATAGATTATTATGACAAAATAATCGAATATCTGATGTCATGTGAGCATTTCTACTCTTGCAAACAGAGGTAGGTTATGAGGTCTGAAGAGACATCTAATATTACATGAACAGACAGGGCCCAATTTGTAATAAATTTAAAGAAAACATTGGACTTAATATAAACTTTCTGACAGTGTGTGGGACATACTTTCCAAGAAGGGGAGCAAATGATTTACAAAAATCATGATAAATATGTACAGGAATTGAGGCAGTAGCCAATGGCAGGAGTCGGAGTAAAAGCTGCCGGATTATGTACGAGTATCATATGAATTTGACAACTTGTTAAATCTTGTGAATTATTAAGACTTAGAGAATATGTTCTTACTGATTGAGCCATGCGGTTTGTAAGAATATGTTTAAGTAACCACAAATGCTTGATAAAGAGTTCAAACCAACACTTACTTACCATTGCAAATATTTGCTGTTGCTGCTTTCGGTCTTCTCTGTTACTTCTCCATGAACAAGAATGGGCTGACTGAGTCCGAAAGGCCCTTTTGTTCTTTCCAGGTAAAAAAAAGAAAGAGAGAAAAAAAGTCATAATATATAATACATATATTATATACCGTAAAAAGTACTATTACATTACAATATTTGGATTTAACATTAAAAGGCATTTATAGCATGGTAAGTGTTGTGTTTACTGTCTATTTACAACAAAAATCACATTAAAACTACCAATACTGTGGTAAAAGCATTGCTGTTTTTATTGTGCTTCTACTATAAATGCCACGTTGGAACTACACTAGTAGTTATTATTAAATATTAAAAATATGAAATATGTTTAACGGTCTATAGCACGTCACGTGACAGTGTTTAATCACCCTAAGGTGTGTTGATTTAGAAAGCAAAGAAATGTGAAGCCTGAGTGGAGATGAAAGATATAATGCAGTGACTGAACATAATCTGATCAATAACAACAAGCAGAAAATACTTTATATCAAACATTAGGACATAATTTATGACTATTAACTCACCAACACGTGGGACACGTGAACTGATGCCAAACATCGCGATGTGTTCTGAACGAGACTTCTTCAGCGCGATTTCATGACGCCGAGGGGTAAGCCCATAGAGGTGTATACGTAGATACCCCTTTATCGACTGTTTCTATGGCGGCGCGTCGACGTGCCTGGAGCGGTCGAATGAGGCATCTACGTATACATATCTATGGGTTTAACTTGCAGCCGGCCTGTGGCGTCTTCTTCATTGTGACACCGGGGCGCATCTTTTCTTCACACAAATCAATCGTTTGACCTCGGAACAGTTGGAATACTTGAACTTTTTCAATAAAGTGTGCCCGTTGTCTGTAATATTCTGTGTTTTATATCATATAACGCACATGGGCAGGTTTAGGGGCGGGGTTGGGCTACTGTTTGTGTCTGAATAGCGTAAATAAAAATAAATAAATGTAAACAAAACTATGATGGCTGATTAAATTGAGAATCATACTCCAACATGTCATAATGGAAAAATGATAACCCAATAAATAATTTCATCATGATAACGTTCACATGTGTTGATAGCAGCGTCCATAGCAACCAAAACGTTACAGTTTCACATTTTCTGGAGAGATCTGAAAAATCTTCGCAACAACAAGCAAGCGAGTGATTATGTACATTCACTGAGTGAATATTATGAAAATAAAATACATATTTCTCGCTAGAAATGTAATCAAAACTTATTTTTATGCAGAAACTAACTCAAAATACTGATTTTTTCCACTAAAATGAGAGAAATGTCCGCCATGTTTTTTGTTCTCACGGCCGGAATCTTGAAAGTCACGTGACTTGGACGCAAAACAAGAGGAAAAGAATAGGCAAAAAAAATGTAACAGTGATACAATTCAAGAGCCATTATTGTAACCCCTCTACGTTTTGCACTTTGGACCAATGTAGTCAGGGTACGTTTTTATATGAGACTGGGTTGTCTTAAGTAATATTCTAATTTTCTGAGATACTGAATTTGGGATTTTCCTTAGTTGTCAGTTATAATCATCAAAATGAAAATAAATAAACATTTGAAATATATCAGTCTGTGTGTAATGAATGAATATTTTCAAAGTTTTACTTTTTAAATGGAATTAGTGAAATAAATCAACTTTTTGATGATATTCTAATTATATGACCAGCACCTGTATAATCACTGAATAACTTTGTATAGCTATTTTGACGACGGCAGTAGGCTATGCGTAGTTTGCATCAAAACTACCCAAACAATGTGTTGTTACGTCAGATCCAGGATCTGGGTTACACAAAAACTACCCAAACACTGGGTTGTTACATCAAATCCAGGAGCTGGGTTACACAAAAACTACCCAAACACTGGGTTGTTACGTCAGATCCAGGAGCTGGGTTACACAAAAACGACCCAAACACTGGGTTGTTACGTCAGATCCAGGAGCTGGGTTACACAAAAACTACCCAAACACTGGGTTGTTACGTCAGATCCAGGAGCTGGGTTACACAAAAACTACCCAAACACTGGGTTGTTACGTCAGATCCAGGAGCTGGGTTAGGCTACACAAAAACTACCCAAACATTGAACAAATGTCCCAAAAGGCTCAACCCAGGATTTGTAAATTTTGGTAAACACCAAATCTAAATTCAATGGAAAAAAAAAAAATGCGTCTGAAAGCAACATCTCGACTCGTTGCTCATATTCGTTTCCGAATTCTACACACAATCGATTTGCTGGTGAGTGACTACACAAGTGTCCCGTTACGGAATCTGAATGTTATGTTAACGGCAAGCTTTATTTAGCCAAATCTCGTGGCGATTTCTGGGTCTTCCAACGAACTATACGTGGCTAGGATTTCTGCAGAACTATATTATAGTTATAGGCAGGAGTCTATTATTTCTCAATCATGAATTGAAGGCTATTTCTATTGTGGGTTTAAATACATGCCAAGATCTCAATCAAGAGTGAGTCATTTTGAACTTGACAGTGTCTGATTCCCGATCTCAGCGAGCCTGCCCGGGCGCGTCTCGTGCACAGGACCACAGAGAGCTGGAGATGAAGGTGAGAACCCAATCGTGTGTGTGTGTGTGTGTGTGTATTCAATGCAGATATGCAAACTCTTGCCTCGGGCACAGAGCTTCAGAAAACAAACAGTGATTCCCATCTGGATGAGGTGTTCACCACTCTCTGTCTTGGCTTTGATAAATCGGTTACAAAAAAACCAAGGTATGCCCACAAAACGGCGAACAAGTCTGTCAGCTACTGCTCTCAAATTCCCAGAGCCAATCAGAAACACAGCGAAACATAAAACAGCGAAACATAAAGCGGCTATATAGGCCTAATAGGTTTAGAATCAAGCTTTAGCTACTTTTCCTTCAGTTTTTAATATTGTTTAAACGTAGCTATTATTATTACGCAAGTACTCTTCCAGTTCAAAATATATATTTTTGCACCACGTCTTGTCTTCCCACATATATAAAATTAATATTTGTATGCAATTTTTGATCCTGATCTGTTGTTCTCAGTCTATATTTAACTATTGATGTGCAATATAGGCCTATATGTAGCCTATAGAAACATATGCAGTGTCTTATTATTTCAGTCTTTTATTGTTTTGAATGGTGTTTTATTGATTTAAAATGCATCGGATACTATATGTGTGAATTAATCCCACTGTCTGTGTGGAGATGTTATATTTTATTACGTTTTACTTGCCTTACATATAGGCTAAACTGCGCAGACTGTCATGTAGCCGAATTATGCGAGTCTTTTTATTGCAATAAACAACACAATAACACGTTTGATGACCGGTGCAAGAAAAATATTCGAGTCCAGGGCACGTTTTGCAGGTACAAAATGTTTTTATTTGGATACAGTATTAAATATAATGTAAAGAATAATATCTGTTATCAGATAAGTGTCCCATTATCCCAAGCCCGCCAGCAAAGAAAAATATTAAAAATGTAGCCTATACTGTAATATGGATACATTAATCGCATAATATCTTTGGCACGAAGAAATATTGCTTTAAACAGCATAAACACAAGAATTCAGATGAAGTGCCATTTGACCGATAGTGGCATGATTTCAAACAACAAAACGCGATCCGTCTGGGTTTGAATTGCATCCTCAAAACCAGTGTGAGCTTTTTCATTAATCCCACTTTTTTGTGTAGTACAAAAAAAAAACACCCGCTCGTCCAAAAAGGTTGACAAAGAAGGTATAATCTCCCTTTCTCTGCGTGTTTGCTAGTGTCCGTGCTCTTCTTGGACGGTGGTGGTGGAATGGTTGTACAGTCCCTGCGCCATGAGCTGCATCGCCAGGCCGTTCTTCGATCCGCTGGACTTCTTGATTTTCGCGCGCTTGTTCTGGAACCAGATCTTGATCTGCGCCTCGTTGAGGCCGAGCTCGAGCGCCAGCGCCTGCCGCCGCTGCTCCGCGATATACCGGCTCTCCTGGAACTCGGCCTTCAGTCTCTGGAGCTGCTCGGCCGTGAACGCCGTTCTGCCTCGCTTGTCCTCACTGGCGCTCTGCTTCTTTTTCAATTTCCGGGTCCTTGGGCCTTGTGTGGAGACAACAATGAGAGGAATCCATGAATACCAACCAGCTCATTAAGTGTCAAAGCCATTTTGCACTGCGCACACACAATAGGGCACTATGGGTTGTTTTCATGGCTGGAATAAATGCACACCAGAACAGATTCTTCTACTTTAAACACTAACCAGAAGCAATTCCTCAAACATCACTGAGGAAAATGTATTTTTAATTTTGCACGCAGTTTCATACACTCTAAAAAAAAAGGTTCTATATGGCACCAAAAATGGTTCTTGGCTCGTAATCATAGGGGAACCTTTTTAGTGCTATATAGCACCGATTTTGGTGCTTCAGTGGTTCTTTAGCGGTTCTTCAGAGGTGCTATATAGCACCTTAGTCAAAGAACCGGTGAAGAACCGCTGAAGAACCGCTGAAGAACCACTGAAGCACCACAATTGGTAGCACTTAAAAAGGTTCCCCTATGATTACGAGCCAAGAACCATTTTTGGTGCCATATAGAACCTTTTTTTTAGAGTGTATATGGAACTAAGCAAACTCTACTTAATTCTAAATTCAGAAAAATAACAAAGAAAATTAAGTAGGCTATACATTTAACTTTTCACCCATTAAAGGTTTGAGTAATTTACATTCAAGTAGCCTACATTTTACTCAAACACAACACTGAATTAAGCCATGCTTTTAAAGTGCAAGAACATCTCAGTAAAGATCAGAAGTATAGCCCACCCGAACAGAGACATCAATATACACAATAATCATATCATTCAATAGATCATTTCTGAATATGAATGTCATTTTGAGTAAAAAATGAACAAAACCGCAAGTTACTAAACATAACAACAAAAGCAATACAACAGTAAATACAGCTGGGAACAGTGACAAATGCCACCTTATTAATTATTAATGCCCCAGTGCATGATTTTATTCCATTTTATATATTTTTTCCGGCTTTCATCTCTACATGCTTATACATTGAAGTAGCCTAGAACTTAGGCTTCTGTGTTGTTTTGTTTTCATTCGGGTAGACATTTATTTTTTCTGTAGTGTTTACGAAACGCACAGGCTAATCGTTATTATCAGAATCGCTTCGGAAACATTCATTTAACTTCTACACACATATGAACATATTAATTATATTTTTATGATGCATGGTGGCGTTAAACAAAAATACCGAGGCTTTCTTAGTTTTCTTAGAAGCACATACTCTCTTAAAAGTAAAGGTTATTTTTAAGGTTCTTTAGATTAAAAAAAAAAAGTTCTTCACATTAAGAAAAAATGTTTTTTAAGAAGTTTACGGAAATTATATTCTTTATGACGTCAAGTGCTCTTGAACTGTTCATAAATGCGAAATCCAGTAATGCGACAAAAGCAAAAAGCGCTTTAAACGCGACTTTAAACAGGTTATATTCATACGAGCTTCATAGAATGAACATAATGATCCATTTTAAACGGTGAAATGAAAAATAGATATTGAATATATCATCGGATTCAAAAATAACGAAATTAAACAAATAATCATTGACAAATAATGATAAATAATAGGCTAATATATTATCATAAATAATATATAAATAATCTCAATAATCAGCTATCTAATAATAGCCTGTCATTAACTTACAGTAGAAAGTCACGAGCTTAAGGCTAAAATTCGCATTTAAAACAGATGATTTTGTTCATTTATTAGATTGGAACGCATTTATTTAGCGTAACCTGTGGTTTAGTTTTTTTCTTGTTTGCATGACGTTTATTATTAAACGACGTTTATTTAATGCGTCATGACAAGACTTTTCCCAAGATGACGATGATTATAATTATTGTCGTTGTCTTTTTAAAATTTCAGTCTTAAATTCGACAAACTTACAGCTTTAAACATCCAAACTAGGCTTTCTCAAGCTTATACAAACTAGCTATAATAACTATCTAGTTATTATTATTATTATTATTATTATTATATTAATAGGCTAATTGCATCGACATTTCAAAATGAATAAATCAAAGGTGAATTAAATTATTAAATGAGTAATTACAGTGCAGTATTAGCTCTGGATCGATGTTGTAAAAGAAAAGCGCTTCCATTATGGTCTGTGTTTTCCGAGCCTGCATGTGTTTCATGGGTTTGATGAAATCTTACATGTATGATACAGCGTGTATGCTTTCCTCAGCTCGAATATTTCCAGCTCATGAAAGTAAAACTGCAACGATATCGAAAATAACAGAAACGGAAAAGACATTTCATGTCGTTGATTCTCCTGCTGTTAGCTAATAAAATAATGCATTGCCTATACAGAAAGAAAATACACAGATGAGTGTTTCTGTCTGGTTTCCAGTCCAAATATATACAACAATTCTTAAATCAAGACGCATTTACTAGGTGAGTAAAATGAAAATTCTGACTTGTTTCAGGCGGAAAAACAAAACAAAATGAAGTGAGTTTCTGCTTAAAACAAGCAAACTTATCGTGGACAAGAAAAAATATCTTGTTTTAAGCTAAACTGTTTTCCCCCTGAAAACAAGCCATAATGTAATTTTCTAAATGCATCTTGAGTTAATATTTAAGATACATTTGGACTAGAAAGTAAGAAAGCATTTTGCCCTTATTATTAGTTCGAATCCTTACCAGATGAAGGCCGATCAGAGTATCTCGTGCAGTAGACCCATGCGGGCCACAGGCTGTCTTTACTGGGCGAGGAGCTTTCCCCCGGGCTACTCTTCGCACATTTCGCCGCGTTCCCTCGATCGGCCTCGTCTCTCTTGGAATGCCTGTCGATCGGAGACGAAACGGCGGACGAGGCTGAAGAGGAAACACCGTCGCTCCTGCAGATGGACTCCGGGCAGGGCGCGCGGCGGACAGCGACACCCCGCACTCCCCTGCTCGACGCGCGCGCGCCTGACCCCTGCTCCCTCCTGCAGCCGAAGTCCGGTCTGAGGATGTTTTCAATGAAAAAGTTTGTGGTTCTGTGCGCGTGGTGCGCAGCCGGAGGAGAGCTGTCATCTTCACTCTGATCCATAACAGCTGATATCCGCTCCCGCTCTGCTCCAAATATAACAGGACGACGTTATCTGGGTATCCGTGCCAACGCGCAAATTCCCTGCGAAAGTGAGTACATTTTGTAAATCAACTTGTTGACATAGCGCTCGCGCGCTGCCTGTCACTCCGAGCGCGTTTTGAGAGGACTGACAGCGCGCGGCTTTCGCACACCCTCCGCATTGCCAGACCCGAGTTTGACACCTCTTTTTTTCTGGAACTCTACTCGTGCACAGCCACTCTTAGTGGCCACTAACCGGAAACACATCAGATCACAGAGATGAGTGGGGAGCCTATCCATGACAAAGGAGCGATACGCCACGTGGGTCCGTCCCGCGCCTGTGCGCACAGATACCAAACACGGCCCGGAGATCGCGCTCAAATCTGCCTTCTGTCACGCGCAAATTCACCCCGAAAACATGCCTTTAAATATCTGTGGCCATTTACAGATTTATCTGGTACAAGTAATAGCCAAGTTTGATTATAAGATCACAAAAAACATAACATTTAAACCTAAATTTCGACAGCATAAACAATTTACTTTTTTTTAAAGCCAAATTTAGCTTGACAAGTGGATAAGAGTGTCTCCTAAGTGCTTAGGAAAAATTAGGCTATGTAAATAATAATAGGCTTAATAATAGGCTAATAGCTCATTAAAACAATAATCTACACCATATTGTATGCTCATTGTATTTCTTACGAAAATGGAAAAGGTTTTACAAAAAAATAGAATAAGTAGGCTATATGGTTATAGTAACCACACATTAACAATGGCTAACCAGTTTAAGTATTTGTAGTAAAACTGTGGTTATACATATGGTAATCAATCTTCCTCCAAAACCATAAACAAAAACAAATAAGAACACTTTTACTAAAATTGTTAATATTCGTAAAGGAAAAAAACCAGTACGTTACATTTAATTTAGACCTCATTCAGGACAACTGAAAGTCAGATTGGAATATATAGCCTCACATTGAGTCCATGAAACACTTTTGCACTTAATTAATTTCTAATTAGGCCAGTATTGCTGGCTCGTTGAGAGGCGCGTATAATGGCGGAGAGTGCGCTATCTCTCTCGCAGGACGCGCCTCAAGAACGCGCGCGGAAAATAATTTATAGGTTTTAATTAGCGCGCATTCAACGCGATCAGTCGGGCGTTCATCACACAGACAGCAGTGAATACAACACACACACACACACACACACACACACACACTGATTTGCAAATGGCTGCACTGACAGCTAAACGCCCTGTGATTAATTTTATCGCTCACATGGCAGTGTTTTTGTGAAAATATGATTAATGTATTTTTTTCATTGTTAAACAAAATGTAAACGACCCCTGGATATAGTCCAACAATTAGACTGAATTACAGCGTGCTCAGGGTTTGGTGTCAACAGTTTAGGCCCGTTTCAGTGGTTGTTTACTCAGTACACAAAGGTTCTATATGGCACCAAAAATGGTTCATAGGGCAACCTTTTTAAGTGCTATATAGCACCAATTTTGGTGCTTCAGTGGTTCTTCAGCGGTTCTTCAGAGGTTCTTCACCGGTTCTTTGACAAGGTGC
The DNA here is from genome assembly GCA_023566225.1 of Romanogobio albipinnatus. Classification (NCBI taxonomy): domain Eukaryota; kingdom Metazoa; phylum Chordata; class Actinopteri; order Cypriniformes; family Gobionidae; genus Romanogobio; species Romanogobio albipinnatus. The sequence continues at coordinate 51,264,462 of CM042243.1, forward strand.
TATATAGCACCGCTACCATATACAGAACATGTTAAGATATGGTGCTATATAGCACCAAAAGTGGTTCCGATTACGACGAAGAACCATTTTTGGTGCCAAATATAACCTTTTTTTTTAGAGTGTAGCCTACAATCATCAGGACAGATATGGTAGCCTATTTCCCAGATAAAATTCGAGGAAAATCGCTCAGAAATTAATTTCTGGTAGGCTATCCTACAACGTCGTTACAATAACCAAAACAACAATAAGAAACGTTTCTTCTAAATCCAGCTATAAACGCAAATTAGGCCTATAAAACGCACCGGCAAAGCGCGATGGGACGGTCACGAGGCGCGACTCTCGTGTTTCTCACACACTCTCGCCGTAGACATTTGGATCATGTAAGTAAAGGTGTGTAAAAGTAACGACATCGCAGATAGTGTTGCCGTTAGTCACGCGTGAAGAATGCGCTCTTGCTGCAGAACAGATGTGGTCAGTCAAAGCGCTTCTCGTTCTATAGCGATCCCGGCCTCACACTCTCAAATCAGGCGAACAACTGTTCAACGGGGCTGAAGACACACATCCAGAAACATGTGCTTTTCACTACTCACACAGTGTTTGATTGCAGAACAAACATGTGTGTATTGAACATTGATGGAGCAACAGATTTTGTGTGAAAAGAAATAATAAAAGAGGTTTGTTTTAATGTAAAATCTTATAAATGTATGAGGTGGTGAGGGTGCCTTTTATGTTTTTATGTTAATAATGTTTAAAGTTCATGCTTGTTTATTTGATGAATACAATACTTAATATTTGTTTAATAATGTCAATAAAATATGGTCATTTTAAAAATACAGAAACAAAATGTAAAAAAATAGAGATTCTGAAATTAATGAGATAAAGCTTAGTAGTAATACATAATTCTGGATATTCTTCTGTTGTAGAAAAACTGTTGCTTTAATTATCTTGAACAAAACGGAAAATCAATAACAAGACCTTTGTCTCAAAATATAGTCAATGATTTTTTGCAATTCTCATTTGTTAACCCTTTAACTGTCACCCCCCTTTTTGAGAATACACATGAAAATGCACTATCCAAACTTAAAGGGCTGTAATTCAAGAATGCTTTGGAATATAGACCAAAGTTTGGTCTCGTTTTAAAGACGACACTCTGCTGATTATTGTGAAAGCAATTCAAAATATGAAAGTATGAAAGAGTTATGGAAGTTTAAATTTACTGTAAATGAAAAATACTGTACTAAATATTTTTTTATTTCATATAAAATATATGTTTTACAAAAATAATTTACTCTAAAATTACTATAAAATCAAAGCCATATGTCTAACCAATTTGTGTTCCAAATTTGAAGTTGATATCACAAAAATTGAAGTCCCCATGAGATTTTGTTTAGGTGCTGTACCAAAAACAGCCACCGGGTGTCATTCAAATTCCATTGATTGTTTTTTTGATTTTTTTTGCATTTTCCTGTAAATTTCTGTCCAAATATCACTTCCATCACAAAACAGTCACCAAATATGGACCCTCGAGACTCAGACCTTTCCGACAATATGTGTTTTGTCAAGATTGGAAAAGATTTAGAATATAAAGTAGTTAAAATAATTGTTGTAATATGAAACATGACACCGCCCACTAGGGGAGGAGCCTGCTAGAAGAATTTAGAGTAAGGTTTCCATGGTAACACAATGTCCAAATTCAAAACGGTTTTCACAGGATGAATTTTGAGTTTGTAAGCTTTCAAATGATACCTTATTTATGGTAATTACTTAAATATATGATACAAAAAAAAGGCAATCAAAAAAAGAGCACCAGGCGTCCCACCTGTGGGACGGTGACAGTTAATAAAAGCTCGACGTGCAGAATCAACTTGCGCTGCTGCCCGCGATCAAGAATCGGCTACATTTCCACGTGCATCTTGAAAAGATTTTGTGCCATCTAGTGGTTTAGTGGAACATAAAACCTAATGGCTTTTACCCGTGGAGACTTAAGCCCCGTCCCAGCAAGCAATTTTGCATTTAAAAGAAGTCTAATAGCCGTCTAAACATAGCCCAAGAGATTAATCTAGAACATGGAGTCATGGACATGTCAAAGAAACGAAGACAAACACTTTGTAATCAATTGACTTTGCTTACATGGTGGAATAGGCTATCATACATCTCGCAAGTTATTTTGGCTATTTTATTTTGGTTGTTTTGGCTAGAAGTGGGTTACTCATAGCCGGACTATATCGGGTCTTTAGTTAACCGAGACGGTGACATGCTTGCTGGGGTTTTTTAAAAAAAAAAATTTTTTTTAACATAAACAAAAAATAAATAAAAGACTCACAACATATACAACCAGGGGAAGTACAGACTTACAAAAATATATCAAATTGCTTACACACCTTCACAGTTTTTGTTGCCTTTTGATTAAGAGAATACTTTATCGTGTTGATATTGCTTGACCTCAATGTTAAAAGCAATAAAAGATGTTTTGGAATGCGCAAACTTACATTTATGAATGTAAAATTTTGCCAAGAGAATAATGAGATTAATAATGAAAGTTTCATTAGGCCTAGACTTAGTTCTGTTGAGGTCATATAAGCCGAAAAGAACGCTTGCTGGGGTTGTAGGGGAGCGCGGGGTTGTAACACGCATGGTTTAACCCTTTCCACACGTGCCAGAATGACGAAATTCAGTGTACTTACTAGTTGCCATATCAACATTATTTTGAGAAAAAAATTGCCACAATTAAAAAATCTTTGGAAGATATTACTGAATGTTTATTTAACCATAGCGAAAGTTTATTTCTTACCTAAGTTCATTTTTCATCTCTATTTTTTGTGTTTATATAAAATAAGATACATCTGATCTTATTATAATCTTATATCTGTTATTTAACAGTTGAGATGGTTCTTTAATGCTGATCTAACCAGAGGAAGACACGAGCCGTGGTTTACATCCCAGTTGTGCAGATGAGGTGCGTTAATGAGCCCCTATTAGAAATATGCCATTATATTCTATATTTTTATGAATTCTTTTAAGAAACCATGAAAAAAGGGGGAATAATGACTGAGAGTTAATATTCAGAAATGATTCGTTATTATTATGTTTTTAAATATGCTTTTTAGCTGTATTTAGCGATGTGTTTGTTGTCAAACTCAAAAATGAGTATATTTTTAATGATTAAAAAATGCCATTATTTTATTTTAAAAAGTTAATAATTGTATTTTATTGACAAAATATTTTATTTTGTCTTGGATATTTTTTGATTATGTCAGGTAACATTTTGAGCTGTCATTTGCTCATCTTACAATGTGGGGCATGTTGTCACATTTCACTTCCATTCTTTCGGGGTAAATCAAGAAAAAATTATACACTGTATTAATGAAACAAAACCACATAATTGTACTAGACATGTGTGACATTAATGTGGGATAAAATAAATACTCTCAACCCCAAGTGGATTTACACAAACTGACACAGTCCAAAAGCGTTAGGTTGTGCCCCACTCGCTTACATTTCCTTTAACCGTAAAAATTGAACTCTTTTATTTTGTGCTGATCATTTTTTAAGTATGTCAGAAAAGTTCAGATTCCAATATTTAAGTAAAGCACAACGCCAACATCTCTTTATGAAAAATCTTCAACGACATACTGGAGCATCTGGGGTTAGAACCTTTTACAATGTTTTACTGTAAAATAATATAGTTAATAATAGGCTAATTATCTATTATTTAGGCTAAACCATGTGGGGAAACATCTCTGTGTAAATCTCCTGATTGTAAGATGAGTTTTATTAGATCAGTTTAACAGAATATCCCTTTTAATAAAAAAATACAATATATTTGCATTGAATACCAATCAGCCTAATGTGATTAGCGTCTTTGTTGGGCTTGTATAGTTGAGGTGGATGAATATGAACAAACCAAGCGGATGAGCTGCAGATATTGCAATGTTTTGCGTCCTCTGGTGGCCGGTTTGAATAGTGACGCCACTGTTGAACCGGAGGTAATGCATCAACGGATGACGCCACAAAATCATACAAGGTGAGCTCATTCGTAAGGTAACAAAAGCGTCGGACAACTGGGACGTCCTACATTTCGATGGGTCTCTTTTTTTTTTTCAAAGACAAAAGGGCATGTTTTAATGCATTTTGATCGTTGCAGAGCCATTGTAGGCCCATTCTATTTCTGAGGTAAAAATCTCCATCTTGGCCTAAATTTAGTCTACAAAACAAACGGCAATGTCTAACTGTAGCCTACAGGTCTAAAGTTGAGTATTTTCATCATATTTTCAGTGATTTCTCAAGAACGCATGTAACAACAAATAGGACCCATCACATAGATCCTAATGGTTTCCTACAAAAAACAATACAAACCATCAACTGTTAACCATTAAGACCATTACCAAATGCTTCAGGTAGCAGAGTTGCCAAGTTGTATAAATTCTAAATTCAAAGTTTTACCCTTACGAAAATTAACCATGGTTTTATTATAGTAAAAGTGTAGTAACCATGTTTGTTTGGCTAATTGATTTCTAATTTGGCTAATTTATATAACCACAGTTTTAATTCAATTAAATTTTTTCAATTCAAATTTATTTGTATAGCGCTTTTCACAATACACATTGTTTCAAAGCAGCTTTACAGAAAGTGCATTTCATAGATGAACAGTATAAAAAATGTTAGAAAGACAATGTTAAAGAATAATGTTCGAAGAAGTTAATCAGTCGTGTATTAATTTAGGCCATAACAACGCTGGCGTTGAGTCGTCTCTTCACAGGCGTGGAGTCGTCTCATCACAGGTGTTGGGGCATCCGAAGTCTTCATGAGAGGCTGGATACAAACTGGAGCTGACAAACTATTTACCTCGGGACTAGTGTCCCGAGATAACAACAGAAAAGCAGATGGGAAATAATTAGCGTAGCTGCTGTTCAGAATATTATATTAATGCTGTTGTTCCGATTTAACTGTAGTATAAAAGGTAATTATAATGTGAATGCTTGGCTAAAGAGATGCGTCTTTAATCTAGTTTTAAACTGGGACAGCGAGTCTGAACCTCGGACAATATCAGGAAGACTATTCCAGAGTTTAGGAGCCAAATGTGAAAAAGCCCTCCCTCCTTTAGTGGACTTAGATATCCTAGGAATGACCAGAAGCCTAGAGTTTAGTGACCTTAAAGAGTGCGATGGGTTGTAGGGTGATAGAAGATCCGTTAGATACACTGGAGCTAAACCATTTAGGGCTTTATAGGTCAGTAGCAATACTTTGTAATTGATACGGAACTTAATAGGTAACCAGTGTAGAGATGATAAAATTGGTGTTATATGATCATATTTTCTTGACCTAGTAAGAACTCTAGCAGCTGCGTTTTGGACTAACTGTAGTTTGTTTATTGAGGATGCAGGACAACCAGCTAATAAAGCATTACAGTAATCTAATCTCGAGATCATGAATGCATGAACTAACTTTTCTGCATCAGGAATAGACAGCATGTTACGTAGCTTAGCAATGTTTCTAAGGTGGAAAAATGCCGTTCTTGTAACATATGAAATATGATTTTCGAATGTCAGGTTGCGGTCTAGTATAACACCTAGATCTTTTACTGTAGTGGATAAAGTGACAGGACATCCTTCCAAGGTAAAGTTGTATTGTGCGAGGTTTTGTGGGCAGTTTTTTGGACCAATAAGTAATACCTCCGTTTTATCTGAATTTAATAGCAGAAAATTACACGTCATCCAGTATTTAATATCTTCAACACACGCTGTCAGTTTAGATAATTTAGCGTTTTCGTCCGGTCGTGATGAAATATATAATTGAGTGTCATCAGCATAACAGTGGAAATTAATTCCATGTTTTCTTATAATATTACCAAGCGGTAGCATATATATTGAGAATAGCAGAGGGCCTAATACGGATCCTTGCAGCACCCCATAGTCTACTGACATCATCCTGGATTTTTCCCCATTTAGACAGACAAAATGGTTGCGGTCTGATAAGTACGATCTAAACCAGTTTAATGCCTGTCCCTGAACACCAGTATAATTTTGAAGTCGATCTATGAGTATTTTATGATCTATAGTATCGAACGCAGCACTAAGATCGAGTAGAACTAGTATTGAGATACAGCCTTGGTCAGAAGCTAGAAGTAAATCATTTGTGATTTTAACGAGCGCAGTTTCTGTGCTATGATGCGGCCTGAATCCTGATTGAAATTTTTCATAGATATCATTTTCTTGCAAGAAAGAGCACAATTGAGCGGACACAACTTTTTCTAGTATTTTAGACATAAATGGAAGATTTGAAATTGGTCTGTAATTTGCTAGGTTATTATGATCTAATTGTGGCTTCTTAATGAGAGGTTTTATGACTGCCAGCTTGAATATTCTTGGAACATGACCTAAAGATAAAGACGAGTTAATAATATTGAGAAGAGGCTCTTCCACTACAGGTAACAACTCTTTGAGTAGTTTAGTGGGTATTGGATCTAATAAACATGTTGTTGGTTTAGATGCAATGATAAGTTTATTTAGCTCTTCCTGTCCTATAATTGTAAAGCGGTGTAGTAGTTCTTGAGGGGCGATAGTAGCGGCTGAATCATAAGACATCAATAAAGATTGTACATTTACAATTTTATTTCTGATGTTTTCTATTTTCTCAGTAAAGAAATTCATAAAATCATTACTACTAAAGTGTAACGGAATATTTTGCTCAGGCGATGCTTGTTTATTTGTTAGTCTAGCCACGGTGTTAAATAAAAACCTTGGGTTATTTTGATTATTTTCTATTAGTTTGCAGAGATGCTCAGCCCTGGCTGCTTTTAGGGCCTTTTTATTACGTGACATACTATCTCTCCACGCGATTCTAAAGACCTCTAAATTAGTTTGTTTCCATTTATGCTCTAAGTTACGAGTTTCTCTCTTGATAACATGCGTAGCACTGTTGTACCATGGTGCTTTAGTTTTCTCTCTAACCTTTTTTAATCTAATTGGTGCAACAATTTCTAATGTGCTAGATAAAAGGTTGCTCATACTGCTAGTCATTTCCTCTAGTTCATCTGTTTGTTTGGGTTCACTGAGCAGCTGAGACAGATCAGGTAAGCTATTTGAGAATCTATCTATAGTGGTTGGAATGATTGTTCTGCCTGGTCGATAACGTGGCGCAACATGACAGATTTCAGCAGTACGCAGTATGCAAGTTACCATGTAATGGTCAGTGACATCATCACTTTGCGGTATAATATCTATATCGGTTGGGTTGGTTCCATGTGATATAATTAAATCTAGTGTGTGATTAAGACGATGAGTGGGACCAGTGACGTTTTGCTTGACCCCAAAGGAGTTTAATAGATCTGTAAACGCAGCCCCTAATGCATCATTTGTGTTATCTACGTGTATGTTAAAATCTCCAACAATTAATGCTTTATCGACGTTGACCAACAGATCTGAGAGAAAGTCTGCAAACTCTTTTAAGAAATCAGCATAGGGCCCTGGAGGGCTATACACAGTAGCCAAGGCTAGAGATAATACGGATTTCTTTCTTGCATCTAAGAGCGTAACATTTAGCACTAGTACTTCAAACAAATTAAACCTGTGACCTGTTTTCTGAGTAACATTAAGAATATCTCTATAGATTGTTGCAACACCGCCGCCACGACCAATCAGACGGGGCTCATGCTTATAACAGTATCCTGGCGGAGTAGACTCATTTAGACCGAAATAATCATTTGGCTTAAGCCAGGTTTCAGTAAGGCAAAGTACATCGAAACTATTATCTGTGACCATTTTATTTACAATAACCGCCTTAGGTGTGAGCGATCTAATGTTTAGAAGACCTAGTTTTAGAGATTGTTTTTGTTCACTAATATTTAGCTTTTCTGGTTTAATCACAATTAGATTTTTCCTAGATCTTACAGTAGATTTAATGTTTGACCTCACTAAACGAGGAATAGACACAGTTTCTATATAATGTTCTACATTGGTACTTATGTCAATTAAGTTAGTACAGGAAAGACTGTGATCTGTACTTACTAGTCATATGGTGGTGTGTAACGCCCTGGAGATGTTGTCCGACAGAAGAGCCGCTCCGATTCTGCTGGGGTGAAGGCCATCAGGACGGAAGAGCCTAGGTCGCTCCCAGAAAAGATTCCAATTATTTACAAAGAGCAGCTTCTGTACATTACACCATGACATTAACCATTCATTTAGAGCAAATAATCTACTGAACTTTTCGTGTCCTAGTCGGTACGTGGGAAGGGGTCCAGACACGATGATCGTTGCTTCAGGCGATGTTCTGCGCACCGTCTCTAGCAGGCTCTTGTAGTCCTTCTTCAGAACCTCCGTCTGCCGCAGCCTGGTGTCGTTCGTTCCCGCGTGCAACACGACAGCTCCGATGCGCTCGTCACCGTTCAGGATCTCGGGAACCTGCGCAGCGACATCGAGAACACGAGCACCAGGAAAGCAGTGAGTGATTACCTTGCCTTTACCTGAGGTAGCGTGGACATGCCGGACGATGGAAGTACCGATGACCACAGCGCTGCGTTCCGTCTCGCGAAGAGGAGAGAAGCGGTTCCGAGTGGAGATCTCGAAGACCGGGAGGGGCGGAGAGGTCCTAGCTCTGGTCCTGGCTCGCGTCTTCCGCTGGGGAAAAACCCACGGTCCCCGGTGCTGTGTCGGTGCCGGAGTGAACAAAACCATGGATGATCGCGTCCTGTGCAAAGAAACACACGGAGTAGACGAGCTCGGAGTCAACAGGTTATTAACCACTGACTTGTGTGCATCGGCGCGTGATGTTTCAAGCGCTGATCGTCGCTCTCTCAGCACGGCTTGTCTGTCTAGAAGGTCGCAAATCTGCTTCTCCACCGAGTCCAACTCCAACAGCACTGAATGCAGCTCGAACGTGTCCTCGCCTGCACTCAAAGGTAACATTAGACACACATCCGAGTTATTCGTCATTGTAGCAGATGTGCTACGATGACGAATTGTCGGTACAGTGACGGGTGTAAATAAGTTTACCACGCGTGCAATGCTAGCGGGCTACGGCTACCGGTGTAAATAAGTTTACCATGCGTGCAATGCTAGCGGGCTACGGCTAGTAGCGGAAGTTCGGATATAAGTAGTGATATCAAAGCAATCCGATTGTTTTTTATAGAGAATCGTATCGTAGATATATTCACACGCTGTAAATAGTAGAACATATTTGTTTGTAAGCGAGTGTTAAGGAGAAAATCAAGGATTATGAATCAAATCGACGGAGCTCTAACACCAACAGCGTGTTCACAACTCGTTTTACCACAAATACCACGGTTAAAATATGGTTAGAGTAGCAAAGCCATGGTTAATTTTTGGTTACCATGGTTTAACGATCATAACCATGGTGTTTTGGTTTTAATTGTAGTAAAACCGTGGGTTATTTTCGTAAGGGTATTTGCCATTTGTAGAACACAAAGCAATTTTGTACTCCTACGCTGTAATTGTACTGAATTTCCCTTAGAGTCCATTTATGCTGTGTATACCTATTTCTATGAGTTAGCCATTAGTCTCACTGCTGCTGGATAGAAGCTGTTATAAAAGCCTGTTTTATGTGTGATGATACTGTCCGCTCTTTTATGTCTCAGGCTGTAGGGTTTGTGTTTGGGCCTCAGTAGCGAGTGAGCTGGGTGATGAGGATGGACTGAGCTTTCTTCTTACAGCGCTCTGTGTACAGTGTGGTCATGGGTGGGAGGTCAGTCCCAATGATTCTCTCTGCAGTCTTTATAACTCTGTGGAGAGACTTCTTCTCTGCCTGTTTTGCATTTCCAAACCACACGGTGATGCCATATGTCACTATTTTTTTTCCTCTTCAATGCGATGCTTTATGGGTGTGTCAGTGAGTATGTCACTGGCCCTTGTCCTCCGCCGTTGGCCACTGGATTTTTGGGGACCAGCTGTGGGGTATGGCCTTACAGCTGAACATCAAACAGACTCGCATGTATGAATAGTTTATTTTCTAAATTTGATGGGCATAAACTAGAAGTGAAATCAATGACTTTCTCTTACTTCAGTGGTGATTTCCTCCTCTTGTAAAGAAAGAGGAACTAAAGTGAGAGTAAATTCCTCAAAACCCTCTGGGTTAAGGGTCACTATTGGCATAGGGATATCCAGGGATGGGACATGATAGCTACAGTGCAGCAGTGGATGACCCGCAGAGAGATGGAGGTGCAGCAGCGGATGACCCAGGGAGAGATGGAGGTGCAGCAGCGGATGACCCAGGGAGAGATGGAGGTGCAGCAGTGGATGACCCGCAGAGAGATGGAGGTGCAGCAGCGGATAACCCAGGGAGAGATGGAGGTGCAGCAGCGGATGGCCCAGGGAGAGATGGAGGTGCAGCAGCGGATGACCCAGGGAGAGATGGAGGTGCAGCAGCGGATGACCCAGGGAGAGATGGAGGTGCAGCAGCGGATGACCCAGGGAGAGATGGAGGTGCAGCAGCGGATGGCCCGCAGAGAGATGGAGGTGCAGCAGCGGATGACCCAGGGAGAGATGGAGGTGCAGCAGCGGATGACCCGCAGAGATCTGGAGGTGCAGCAGCGGATGACCCAGGGAGAGAGATGGAGGTGCAGCAGTGGATGACCCGCAGAGAGATGGAGGTGCAGCAGCGGATGACCCAGGGAGAGATGGAGGTGCGGCAGTGGATGACCCAGGGAGAGATGGAGGTGCAGCAGCGGATGACCCAGGGAGAGATGGAGGTGCAGCAGTGGATGACCCGCAGAGAGATGGAGGTGCAGCAGCGTATGGCCCGCAGAGAGATGGAGGTGCAGCAGCGGATGGCCCAGGGAGAGATGGAGGTGCAGCAGCGGATGACCCAGGGAGAGATGGAGGTGCAGCACCGGATGACCCAGGGAGAGATGGAGGTGCAGCAGCGGATAACCCAGGGAGAGATGGAGGTGCAGCAGCGGATGACCCAGGGAGAGATGGAGGTGCAGCAGCGGATGACCCAGGGAGAGATGGAGGTGCAGCAGCGGATGGCCCGCAGAGAGATGGAGGTGCAGCAGCGGATGACCCAGGGAGAGATGGAGGTGCAGCAGCGGATGACCCGCAGAGATATGGAGGTGCAGCAGCGGATGACCCAGGGAGAGAGATGGAGGTGCAGCAGTGGATGACCCGCAGAGAGATGGAGGTGCAGCAGCGGATGACCCAGGGAGAGATGGAGGTGCGGCAGTGGATGACCCAGGGAGAGATGGAGGTGCAGCAGCGGATGACCCAGGGAGAGATGGAGGTTCAGCAGTGGATGACCCGCAGAGAGATGGAGGTGCAGCAGCGTATGGCCCGCAGAGAGATGGAGGTGCAGCAGCGGATGGCCCAGGGAGAGATGGAGGTGCAGCAGCGGATGACCCAGGGAGAGATGGAGGTGCAGCACCGGATGACCCAGGGAGAGATGGAGGTGCAGTAGCGGATGACCCGCAGAGAGATGGAGGTGCAGCAGTGGATGACCCGCAGAGAGATGGAGGTGCAGCAGCGGATGGCCCACAGAGAGATGGAGGTGCAGCAGCGGATGATCCGCAGAGAGATGGAGGTGCAGCAGCGGATGACCCAGGGAGAGATGGAGGTGCAGCAGTGGATGACCCGCAGAGAGATGGAGGTGCAGCAGCGGATGACCCAGGGAGAGATGGAGGTGCAGCAGTGGATGACCCGCAGAGAGATGGAGGTGCAGCAGCGGATGACCCAGGGAGAGATGGAGGTGCAGCAGCGGATGACCCAGGGAGAGATGGAGGTGCAGCAGCGGATGACCCAGGGAGAGATGGAGGTGCAGCAGCGGATGACCCAGGGAGAGATGGAGGTGCAGCAGCGGATGACCCAGGGAGAGATGGAGGTGCAGCAGCTGATGACCCAGGGAGAGATGGAGGTGCAGCAGCGTATGACCCAGGGAGAGATGAAACCGGAGGGGGTCTGTCAGTCACTGGCGCTGGGAGAAAGTTGACTTCACTGAAGATGTCCTTGTTTTACGGCCAGATCCCAGTGCACTGAAATCCTTTCTTGACATCCTGAGGTGATGCTGCCAGGAGCAAGATTTTGTCGACCATCTCTGGCAGGTCACAGATGGTGATCGTGTGCCGCTTGTCCATCTCACTTGGTGTTTCTTTAGTGGTCCATAAACAGTTCTATCCAGTGGTTGCAGTTGGTGTGTGCAGTGTGGGGGGAAAGATAATAGAACCACGCCATTCTCCCGCCATTCTCTTCGCAGCTTTGTATGTGTATGTTCTATGTGTCTTTGCTGGCTAATTTGAGTATTAACATTGTGCTGAACTTTTCCTATTGATGCTTTAACTTTTACCCTTCAGTGTATTCCTACCTCTTTTGGGGGGAGCCCAAAGTATAAAGCTGCTGCTTTCCTCACGTATGAAACCAGCTTGATCTCTTGAGCAGTAAAAACTGCATTGCAGACCTTAAAGCCTTTTGAGGGCATCGAACTTGAGCCCTGCTCAATAAGGTCTCTTCTCTTCTTCACATATCGGGCCAGGGAAGCAACAGGAATGTTTAACTCCTGTTCTGCACTCCTAATTGACCCTTCCTCAACACTTTTTGAGGCCCTCTCTAAAAGCCTACAGGGTCTAAAGTTGAGACAAGTATTTTCATCATATTTTCAGTGATTTCTCAGGAACACATGTAACAAAAAATAGGACCCATCACATAGATCCTAAGGGTTTCCTACAAAAACCAATACAAACCATCAACTGTTAACCATTAAAACCATTACCAAATGCTTCTGGTAGCAGAGTTGCCAAGTTGTATAAATTGTAATTGAGTGAAATGTGTGTATGGAAATATTTTATTTTCAGAGTGTAAATGAGTAATACCTTGGGGTGAGGTGGGATAAATGGACTGAAGCTGTGTACAAAAAGAGACCGCAAAGACTATACTTCCTTAGGAAGATGTGTCATTTAATGTAAGTGTCTCAATACTAATACTGTTTTATAATTATTTGTCACAGTGGACCAAAAGAGTTCACATAGAAAAGTTTTAAGTACTGCAAGGAAGATAACTGGATCTGACAGGCTTGGAACAAATATGCCAAACAAGACGCCTAAGCAAAGCCATGAAAATGATATTAGAAACTCTCATTGAGTGCGAGAGATTACCATCGGGTCGGAGATTTAGAATGCCAGTGTTTTTTTTTTTTAAATAGGGGGAAAAAATCCTTCCTGCCACAAGCAGTTAATGCTTAAATGGAAGAGAGCGTTTTAGCCCGTTTATCCCACAATTGTGACCGCGTCCCTTTTCTTATTTCTGAAAGCTCTTAAAGTGTTGTTGTTGGCTTTGGGCAAGAAAATTAACTTTTAAATGAAAAAAAAAGTGATTGTCTTGATTAAAATGTATCAATGTAATGTGACTAGTGTGAGAGGTCACATGACCAGATCAGTTTAATTCCTGCTTGCACATCAGACTACTACAAAAAGAAGCAAGTAAAACACCTTAATTAACAGAACTATCATATTTTGTACATCTATTCTTTAAAGAGTCTACTACTGATATATTTTGAATTAAACTCAATTTACTAAACTCAAACTCAATTTGTTAAGGGTCACAATAGTGACCGGTAGTAACACGGTGTTTCAATTGCAAACAGGTCCCAGATGCCAATCCCTGCCATCATCTGTCCACACAGTTCAAAGCCACCAGATGTGTTGGACCTCCCAGATGTGCGTGACCCCCCAAGTGCTGTGTGTAGCATCACCACCATTCCCACACTTGAAAAAGAGCAATCGAAAGTGTCCGCCAGGCAGACCACGAAATGGTGATGCAGAGGTGATGAGAACCAACCAGTGAGAACCAACCGGCTCTCATGATCATCCACCCCATCCTCCAGACAGTTCACCTCTGCATCGCCACCCAACAGTCCACCTGGCAAATGGGCTGCCCCAGCCCGGCGCTTCCCATCGGAGCCATCACTAATACAGTCACCAGAGATACCGCACACAGCATGCACCTCTAGGAGGTCCAACACATCCGCAAAAATAAACAAATGACAACTGGGATCAACAGCCAAAACATGTTTTCAATTGAAGAATTTGTATGATTTCTGACCATGCTGTTTCCCACCAGTCACTATTGTGACCAAATATAAAACCTAATATTTGACTAACGTAACCAACATAAAATCAAAGAGGGCATGAAGTTGGTTTGTTAGGGAGGTCTAAGGAGTAAAATTCATGTACTCAATTTGCAAGAATAAATGTGGTATTAAATGGGTTAGTAGTGTTTACTGAGCGGGTCTCAGTGGCGAGGAAGTGTGTTTGTGCACTCTACAAATTGCTGGGTTAAAAATAACCCAAGTTGGGTTGAAAATGTACTAACCCAGCAAATGGGTTGTTTTAACCCAGCGATTGGGTTGTTTTAAGCAAACATTTAACCCAACCACTGGGTTAAAACAACCCAATTGCTGGGTTAGTCCATTTTCAACCCAACTTGGGTTATTTTTAACCCAGCATTTTTTAGAGTGTGTGTGTGGAGAGGGGTGGGGCTGTTTTATTGAAACAAATTGCAGTCAACAACAACAACAACATATTCTACCAATGATAAAACGGTGCTAGCGTAGGATTTTTGTGTGTGACAGGCTTTTGAGCTCAGAATGAAAACAGACTGTTTATGATTACTAGTGATTTTCAACTTAAAATTGTGTATAACGCAATACAGTGACTGTAAAATATGAGGCTATTTTAGATATGGCAGTGGCCAATGTTGAGTTTTGATATTTGGATTGGGTGAATGGGCTTGTTTTGGGCTATTTCTGATTGGCCTTTGGCCTGGTTTTGTTACACAGACCTGGCATCCCTGTCCAGTAGTGTGTTTTGGGCCATATTCCATTAGGATTGAGTGTTTTTAACATACCACCAACATTAATTTTTCCATTACAGTTTCCATTAAAACCAATACCATTTCTATTAGGGTTGCTATTGTTTTTCTGCAGGGCCATCATTTATAAATGAGCACATAAATGATCAACGGTAACAATGTATAGCACCTTCTCACATTGTGTTATGAGCGTTTGCCTCATCGCTTCCACTTCTACTCTTACAACTGGACCTTGTCACAAATCATACTTTTCCCTATTGCATAATAGTCATAATCAATTAATGCAAACCCTATCAGAAGACCAGAAAACAGACTTCACAGCCTATGACATGCACATGATGTTTAACTCATTAACATTTGTTGGACGGTATTTAACAGGCTAAAGGGGGCTCATCATGGACTATATGCTGTTCGTATACACCAAAAGGGGGCAGTGAAAGACAGGATAAAATTCACCTGCAGGCGTCTGTTTAAAGCTTTCGTCTTGTTCAGAAAAGTCATACAATATCATCTACACATATTAGCATGGCTAATCAAAATCGTTCCCTAAAACAAGAACTCCTTTTCTTACATCTGTTGATTATGGTAATTGGATGCATTAGCTGACATGTGCATCATATCTCAGAATTCAATTCAATTCAATTCAATTCAAATTTATTTGTATAGCGCTTTTCACAATACACATTGTTTCAAAGCAGCTTTACAGAAAGTGCATTTCATAGATGAACAGTATAAAAAATGTTAAAAACACAATGTTAAAGAACAATGTTCGAAAAAGATAATCAGTCGTGTATTAATTTAGGCCATAACAACGCTGGCGTTGAGTCGTCTCTTCACAGGCGTGGAGTCGTCTCATCACAGGTGTTGGGGCATCCGAAGTCTTCATGAGAGGCTGGATACCAACCGGAGCTGACAAACTATTTACCTCGGGACTAGTGTCCCGAGATAACAGCAGAAAAGCAGATGGGAAATAATTAGCGTAGCTGCTGTTCAGAATATTATATTAATGCTTTTGATCAGATTTAACTGTAGTATAAAAGGTAATTATAATGTGAATGCTTGGCTAAAGAGATGTGTCTTTAATCTAGTTTGTAGAATCTGTCATCGGCACATCTTTAGCACAGCTGAAGAGGATCTTTAATTCTCCTTAGTGCATACTGATGTTAGGCTATAATAACTTCCACTCTGGGACGATTGTGAATTTGAGCAATTGCACTTAAAAGGTTCTGCATTTACACTTTTGATAATGTTGTACGGCTGTAATGCTTTCAATGTTTTCACCCTTGGATTAATAACTTCTGCTTTTATTATTCTCATTTTCATTTTCTCATTGTACTGTTGCATGAATACATGTGAAGAAACGTTCATTTACAAAATAAGACATTTATATTTAATAGTAACATTGTGTCATTTTTCATGACTCAATCATATTAAGAGGTCATACAGATTCAAGATGCCAAAGATAAATGTATAGATGAGCTTGTAGGCATTAATGAGAGGTTGAGTGAACTACTGACTGCTTACTGTTACTGTCAAGACTGAGCCAGAGGGGGAGAGGAAAGGAATAAATCAGTGTATTCAGGAAGCAACAGAGCAAATGTTAACAAGTTAAAGGGTCCATAACACACACACAGTTTCTGCCAGTCTCATGTTAATCTTGAGTATCTATAGAGTAGTGTTGCATCCTTCATATCTCAGAAGAGTCTTTAGTTTTTTCATATTTATAAAAGACAGATACGCTGTACCCATTCTTTCTGAAAACAGCCGAGCTCGTGGAGGCATGCAGTGGGCGGAGCTGCACACACACACACACACACACACACACACACACACACACACACACACACACACACACACACACACACACACACACACACACACACACACACACACACACACACACACACACACACACACACACACACACACACACACACACACACACACACACACACACACACACACACACTCAATAGGTCATGGCATTATCCCTGGATAACTTTGATTCTCTATACGTTTGTGTTGTTCACATTATATGCACTTAAGCGTCGATTGCCAACAAAACACACACATTTGATCAGTTTCACTCACCGCCTGCGGTTTCCCCTCATGACCGGGAACAAACACACACACTCGCAGAACTCCGGAAACACAAACTGCATCCACTGTTTAACGCTGGGTTATTTGGGAAGCTGAACAAGGTGATCTTTCCCTCACACCAGAAACACACTTCTTTAGTGGCATTGATGATCTCGTGTCTAAAAACAAAATGGCCGTGGACGGCTCCCGTAACCCGAACAAAGCTTGTTGATAGACGTGCTCTTGCGCTCACTCTGGTTGATGTGTGTGTGTGTTTGTGTGTGTGTGTGTGCTCATCTGGGAGAAGTGCCCATATAAGGAATTCCGCTCTTTATGACATCGTACAGGGCCAAAAAAACTTTCCGAACTTGTTTGAATCCTGAAGGAGTGTATTTGGCATACGTCCAACTCGGTTTTTTTAATATTTTATTTTGGTCATGTTTAGCATGAGAATCAACTCTTTAACAGTGGAAATTGAACAGTGTAAGTAGAATGCATGAAATATCATTATACTCCCCTTTAACTACTTTTTGACATTTTTATTAGTTCTGCAGTGCCTCAGAGTACAGAGAAAAACAGCTACCAGGTTTTTACCAGTATACAGAGGTAAAAAGTACCATTATCTTAAAACAAAACAGTCATTGACAAAAATGACAGTGAAGAGTCATGCAACCCTCTGTAAGAAAATGATTACTTGCACAATTAAATATATATATATAGCTCCTTCCTCAAGTTCACGTGTTACAGAGTACAACGTGACATTTTAGAAAAGAGGATCATATCCAAAGCCTTTAGTCACAAGGTCAATAAAAAATCCTGTCACAGAGCATTAATGGGAAAAGAGAGGTGAAATAATAGTGTAGTATAAAATGGATTGTTCCAATCTTGGATTATGATTGGTTAATACAACATTACAGTTGTTTTAAAATGCACAGTTTAGAAACAGCTAACACAAAACAGCATTTCACATACTGTAACTACCGTGCTCATATATCACACCACAGCACCCTTAGAGTCACATCAAGGACATGAAGCATCATATTGTCATACAATTTAGCTCAGGAGAAAGTAGATTTCAATGGGATGCGGCTGCTAAAGGACAGTGGTTACTCTTTCTGAGCATTTTTTGCTGACGTCAGTCATACTCCAGATGAAGGTTCCTACAGCCACATTTGCAGCGTGGTTAATATCTATAGAGTTATAGCTCAATAAGTCAGCTGCTTCTGTAAGGACTTTGGACGACTGTAGTTTGCTCTATCCTGTGATGTTCAGTAAAGGATGAAACTGGTTGTCAATGTAGGTTTATATTGTATGAAGCCCGTTGTTTGTTGTTGTTGTTGTAAATCAGGGGTCTCCAAACTCAGTCCTGAAGGGCCACTGTCCTGCAGAGTTTGTCTAAGTTCCAGCCCCAAATAAACACACCTGAACCAGCTAATCAGTGTCTCAATAGGCCCAAGTAAAGCCGGGTGCACACTGTGCGATTTTGGCCACTATTTGGCCGTCTGAGACAAATTTTGAAATCCTAAAAGATTTCTCTGATCCTAGGCTAAAATCTGAAGTCTTTGATCCTTAGTTTGACATGTGCACCGACAACCGATTAATGACCGTTGCGATCAAATTTTACCTCGGACAAAATTCTGGCAATGTCAGAGGATTTGAGGCGCAATCCTGCAGTGTGACTTCTAGGACGACCGTCAAATCAAGAACCAATAGGAGCGCAGAACCTGATGACGCATTTCGTGCGACAACATCAAATCACAACAGGGAACATGTCGAAAAGAGTCAGGTGGACTGTACAGCAAGAAGAGAAACTTATTGAGCTATGGAGGGAAATGGAGTGTTTATATGACGTGTCCTCACCGCTGTATCATGACAGGGGTAAAATGGAAGTCTGTGAATGCGGCTCACCGTTACGAACGTGTCACGGATTGATGACGTAAAACTCTGTAAAAGTCCGTAAACTCCGTAAAAGTCCGTACGAGTCTCTTGCTTGCATCCGTTTTTCGCGTCTGACTGTCGTACAGTCTGACATAATGACAACTGAGATCCTACAGTGTGACATGTATTACATCGGGGATCATGTTCGTACAGTGTGACAAGCAACATTCGCAGAGGATTTAGAAAAATCGCACAGTGTGCAGGACCCTTAAGACACTGATTAGCTGGTTCAGTTGTTTTAATTGGGGTTGGAGCTAAACTCTGCAGGACAGTGGCCCTTCAGGACCGAGTTTGGAGACCCCTATTGTAAATAATACAAACTTGTTAGTGGTCAAATCATAATGAAATTGTACAGAGCCCCAAAATGGAGATTTTTCCTCACATTCCGTATTTTTTTCCACCATTCCCATTATGGGCTTCGTAATACAGTTAGTTTAAGATGATTTTTAATGTTTGCTTGACAAATCCTTGTTTAAAAGATTCAAATTGTTTTTAAAAGCTTAAAGTTTTTACTGTTAGACGGATAGAAAATCGAACCAACTCAGACACATCAAATAAAGTTCAGACTAGGGATGTGCGGTACTGGGAAAATACCGGTATATACAGGGAGTGCAGAATTATTAGGCAAGTTGTATTTTTGAGGATTAATTTTACAACATTAATAATTAAACAACAACCATGTTGTCAATGAACACAAAAAACTCATTAATATCAAAGCTGTATATTTTTGGAAGTAGTTTTTAGTTTTAGCTATTTTAGGGGGATATCTGTGTGTGCAGGTGACTATTACTGTGCATAATTATTAGGCAACTTAACAAAAAACAAATTTATACCCATTTCAATTATTTATTTTTACCAGTGAAACCAATATAACATCTCAACATTCACAAATATACATTTCTGACATTCAAAAACCAAACAAAAACAAATCAGTGACCAATATAGCCACCTTTCTTTGCAAGGACACTCAAAAGCCTGCCATCCATGGATTCTGTCAGTGTTTTGATCTGTTCACCATCAACATTGCGTGCAGCAGCAACCACAGCCTCCCAGACACTGTTCAGAGAGGTGTACTGTTTTCCCTCCTTGTAAATCGCACATTTGATGATGGACCACAGGTTCTCAATGGGGTTCAGATCAGGTGAACAAGGAGGCCATATCATTAGATTTTCTTCTTTTATACCCTTTCTTGCCAGCCACGCTGTGGAGTACTTGGACGCGTGTGATGGAGCATTGTCCTGCATGAAAATCATGTTTTTCTTGAAGGATGCAGACTTCTACCTGTACCACTGCTTGAAGAAGGTGTCTTCCAGAAACTGGCAGTAGGACTGGGAGTTGAGCTTGACTCCATCCTCAACCCGAAAAGGCCCCACAAGCTCATCTTTGATGATACCAGCCCAAACCAGTACTCCACCTCCACCTTGCTGGCGTCTGAGTCGGACTGGAGCTCTCTGCCCTTTACCAATCCAGCCACGGGCCCATCCATCTGGCCCATCAAGACTCACTCTCATTTCATCAGTCCATAAAACCTTAGAAAAATCAGTCTTGAGATATTTCTTGGCCCAGTCTTGACGTTTCAGCTTGTGTGTCTTGTTCAGTGGTGGTCGACTTTCTGCCTTTCTTACCTTGGCCATGTCTCTGAGTATTGCACACCTTGTGCTTTTGGGCACTCCAGTGATGTTGCAGCTCTGAAATATGGCCAAACTGGTGGCAAGTGGCATCTTGGCAGCTGCACGCTTGACTTTTCTCAGTTCACGGGCAGTTATTTTGCGCCTTGGTTTTTCCACACGCTTCTTGCGAACCTGTTGACTATTTTGAATGAAACGCTTGACTGCAATATATCTCACTATTTTTGACTTTTCTGAGCCTGTCAAGTCCTTCTTTTGACCCATTTTGCCAAAGGAAAGGAAGTTGCCTAATAATTATGCACACCTGATATAGGGTGTTGATGTCATTAGACCACACCCCTTCTCATTACAGAGATGCACATCACCTAATATGCTTAATTGGTAGTAGGCTTTCCAGCCTATACAGCTTGGAGTAAGACAACATGCAGAACGAGGATGATGTGGTCAAAATACTCATTTGCCTAATAATTCTGCACTCCCTGTATTTTGTTTCAAGCTGTACGATATCATGATTTTGCTCATTTCGGTATATGCTGCTGTTCCGAAGTTCACCGCTACACCGAGAGGAGTAGAAGTGATATTTGGAACTTTGCTTATTAAACTGATGAAAAACCATCAAACCTTGCCAAGCATCGGTCACTTGCCCATCCTGACTTGTAATAATAATAATTTGTTACATTTATATAGCGCTTTTCTAGGCACTCAAAGTGCTTTACATAGAAGGGGGGAATCTCCTCATCCACCACCAATGTGCTGCACCACCTGGATGATGCGACGGCAGCCATATTGCGTCATGAAGCCAATCGTATATGTATATGGGGATGATTAGGAGGAAAATTTGGCCAGGATGCCGGGGTTACACCCCTACTCTTTTCTGAAAGACATCCTGGGATTTTTAATGACCACAGAGAGTCAGGACCTCGGTTTAACATCTCATCCGAAGGACAGTGCTTGTTACAGTATCGTGTCCCCATCACTACACTTAGGACCCAAACAGACCACAGGGTGAGCGCCCCCTGCTGGCCTCACTAACACCTCTACCAGCAGAAGCCTAGTTTTCCCAGTTGGTCTCCCATTCAGGTACTGACCAGGCTCAGCCCTGCTTAGCTTCAGCGGGAAACCAGTCTTGGGCTACAGGGTGATATGGCTGCTTGTACAAGACATTAAGAGATCGACAGGTGAGTGCACAATTCAAATGATCTAATTTAGACATTTATTTTCTTTTAACACTGATCAACGCACATACATAAGATTGTATAATTTAAATATAACAAAATTACCAATGTTTCAACCAATGATGTTTAGATTTCATAATATTTGCACGTATACTATTGCACTACTTACATTCGCGTAAGACATAACCGACTGCGTTTATGCGGCTACTCACTAAAGATGGACATTTTGACATAATTTTGTATGTATATGACTAAGGAAAAACAACTTAATTTGGAATGCGGGAGCTCTTTAGGCTTGTATGTGCTTTGTTGGTAAAGAAAACTCTCTCTCAAAGAGCTCCCATCCCATGTATTACGAAATGCTATCAAATCGCTCGCATATTCAAATTGGCAAGATTTAAAAAGACGTGGGCAGTGATTTCGAAAAGTGTTGAATATGAGCGTGCAGATTGCTTTTATAGTGCATGTGCAATGTCTTTTGAAGCCAGAAGCAATTTGCTCATTTTGAGATCTAGGGAAGTAATGCTGAAATTACTTCTCACAAGAAGGTTTGCAAATGACTGGTTTGATGTGATAATCTTTGTTGATTAGTTTAATAATAAACATTTGCATTAATTTCCCACTTTTTAAACTCCAAACTTGCGAGAGTGAGTAAAATGATGCGCAATACCCATGCCAAATTCAGACCCTGTATGGTATCGATTTAATATCGGTACTTCTGTATTAGATTGTGGTACCGTACCGAAGCCAAAATTGTGGTATCAAGCCATCCCTAGATCAGACAGACCATATCAGACTCCATGAAACCACATCTGACCATCAATAAACTACATCAGACTACTTCTGACCCCTGTAGACCACATCAGTGTGACGAGACGCCAGGCATTTTCATGTTCGGCTCCATTTGCAGACCTTTTATCAAACACACAATGGTAAACAGCAATGACAGTGTGTATGCACCATAACATGTAGTTAATCAAACACAGATAATCAGTCCAAAAGAGTAAATCCAAACTCATGGATGCTGGATTTGGTTGCATTGCTGAGGGGGGTCATTATACCAGTCAGGAAGAAAATGCTGTCCCAGGCCTAGGGCCAACTCTGGCACCCCGATCCAGGGACTCTTCTATTTCACTCCTTCCAAACCTCTCATTTCTGCCAAAAATTCTACCCCGTTCCTTTGCCTCCAGACCTTTGTTACTAGAACCCTTTCATCCCCCTCATGATTCTGCAGAAGCAGCCAGACTGCATCTAATCTGCTCAGTGAGGAGATACTTTGCTTGCACCTAACAGGTAAGACAAACCGATCAGCTGTTTGTCTGCTCTGAGGACTCAGTACGAGGGTATGATTGGCAATTGGCAATTGGCAATTGGCAAGTGGTTGGTCAGGCTGATAGAACTAGCCTACCACAGCACAGGCATGCCTCCTCCCAAGGGAGTGGTGGCCCATTCTAACAGAGGAATAGCTGCTTCCTGGGCACTATTTAGGGGTTCCTCTCTGGAGGACGTGTTTGCAGCTGCAGACTGGTCGTCCTCTTTGACATTCAGCAAACTCTATGGCCTGGATCTTGCTTAGACAATTTCAACTACTTTTCTACAAACAGCAGAACAGGTATAAACAATTTTTAACTGCTTTAGTTTAAACCATATCCAGGTATTAATTACCTGGTGGTTTTGTTGTGAATAATATGGAGACATGAAAGCTTTAGCACAAGTTCTGCCAGGAAGACTCAAATGTTACGTCACTTATTACCTTCAGATCTAACCAATCATGGTCTAATACTTGAGTATAAAAGATCGGTACTTACACATGTCTGAGTTCGCAGATGCTGACGCCAACATTCACCTCCATCCTCCCCACAACCACCACCAGGATGGTCCCTGCCCATACCTCCCAGGGGGTCGGCTGCACCCCTACCTTCATCTTCAGGCAGGAAATACAGAGTCCGTTACCCTCTAGACATGAGCTATGGCCAAAGAACCTCTTAATATAATACTTGCTGGTTTGTTAGTTAACGCATTGTTACTTCATCTGGCCTCCTGAGACTTTCTGGTAGAACTAATCAAATGTTCCAATTGCATGAATGGATTTCCTGTTTTTTTCCCCTCATGACCTTATCTGGTACACAACTGACCCATACCGTGGCAAGTTGACTGAGATGAATCAGGACAGATGGTTACATAGGTAAACCAGGTTCTGTAAATAAAGTCAATGGGATTGCTTGGCACCAGTCAGTAAAACAGAAAGGGCCGCCTGGTTATCGCCTGTATTTATAGTCGGTGATTGCAAGCGGGGCATTGTTAATTTGATATACTGTCTCCTGACAGCTCACCCATTTGCCCGGTACACATTGTACAGTTTTGGGCTATCCTAGACAAAATATTACCAATAGCGGTGATTTTTGTGGTCGTGGCTCCTAAACGGTGGTTGTACGTCATACAGTGAGAAAGGTTCAAAGAGGGGCATTGTCACGGTCTTGTGACCAAAGATAGCTTGCGATAATTTTCAAACAGTGTGAGAAATTTAGCATGATCGTCTCACAGTGTGTTTGCTGCTACAACCTACGTATACTAACTAGCCAATATAAATGCAACATGAAATGGCGTATTGATTAACGCGACACGGTGCTAAAACTTAAAACTACTTTCCTCAAGCTCCATATGCAAGATTGGCATGACAAATTGGCCTCTTTTCCCTAGCCATGACCGCATCCATATTCTCCTCTTTCACTTCCTCTTTTTCTCAGCGCACATAAAAACCTAATTGTGATTCATCTTGCTCAATTTGTTTACCACTAGTGCATGCTGATGACATTATATTCTTCTATACTATCTTGCGTTGTACATAAATGTCATCCCAAATGTATTAGATCCATGTCGATAGATATGACATAAAAATAAGCAGCCAATAGTAAAAAGAATTATGTGAGAAAAAAAAAAAAAACAATTGGCACTGCTGATTTTCTAGAAGTGAGAAGGTCTGCGGTCATTTCAAAGAATGCGTTTTCAACAGAGCTGTTTTTCAACATTTTAAAGAAGCGGTTCAAATAAGGGATTCAGTGATTCTTTCATCCATGACGCGTCATGATGCTTTCTACATTTTAATAGAGCCATGGCTTATGCTGGCTTCACATGCTATCTGAAATTTTATAATTCCCACTTCTGAAGTCGTGATTATGAGCTTGTTGCATTCAAGTGCTTTGTTGTTGGAATGAACATGAATCATGGAGGACACCAGGTTTATTCTTGCCTATTTATTGGGAACATCTTATTAAAACATCAAGCACTAGGCCTGCAGACACTTCTACACACATTTGTGAAAGAAATGGCCGCTCTCAGGAGCTCAGTGAACTCAAGCGTGGTACCGTGATCGGTTGTCACCTGTGCCATTCGTTAAATTTCCTCACTACTAAATATTCCACGCTCAACTGTTAGTGGTGTTATAACAAAGTGGAAGCAATTAGGAACAACAGCGACTCAGTCACAAAGTGTACAATGTATAATCAATGTCAGGATTATCAGGAGGGTGCTTCTCATTTTTTAAATTGTCCATCTTCATCTGCCTTCACTCCTACTAAAGGAGCAAGCACTGATGGATGCAGACATGGGCGATGTGTGCGGTGTGACAATCATGTGTCTTGCACTTCAATAAATCTGTTAAATGATGTTAGAAATGTATTCAGGGATTTTCCAATAAACATTACTAAAGCAAGACACATTTTTAGGAATGTAGAAAAATGGATGCTTTAACATTTTAATAACTTTTTAATGTATCTAATTTCAGCCAGTAACAACACAAATCAAACACAAATAACAAGCATGCAAAAGGGTACAGAGAAATAGTAAGGTAGATGCAGCATTGTTTGAAATTGTACAAGTGAAGTCACGTAAGTATGTCATGTGGTTCAACACACAATAGTTATGTATAGGATGCACCTGTGTTTTCTCTCTAATGAGGAAGCTTCAATTAAGGTGTGTTCGACATCTGGTGCGGCTGGATGTAACCGATTGGCGAGAGTAGCGTTTGCAGGCGGGGAGGAGCTGCAAACGGAGATGTGAAGTCGGACACTTTCTGCTTCCCGTAGTGATGCTTGCGCTGTGATTTGCATTCATCACAGCTGAAGTGAAATAAATGCAATATTTGTCAAATACACAGACGTTCATTCAAT
Organism: Romanogobio albipinnatus; assembly: GCA_023566225.1. Taxonomy (NCBI): domain Eukaryota; kingdom Metazoa; phylum Chordata; class Actinopteri; order Cypriniformes; family Gobionidae; genus Romanogobio; species Romanogobio albipinnatus. Next base: position 51,290,258 of record CM042243.1, read on the forward strand.
ACTTTATGTAGGCCTACAGCTTAATACAGAGTCTGTTTGTACAAGAATAAAGTTCAACACAAGCCTATACTATCAATGAAGTGGGGTCTATGTTTTTTATCAGTTTTATATTAATAAACGTGACACAATATAACATTGCGATTATATGTAAAGAGGTTTTACTGTTATAAAAAATAGATTTGTGAGCATTAGTGAAATGTCCCAATATAACCCCTCTTGTTCGAACTGCCCGCTCCAAGCAGGACTCAAACCCGGGTCCGCCGGTATGAGAGTCGGACGCTTTTAACAAGGAGGCTAAAGGCTGCAGCCCCTAGCATCAGTCGCTAGATCGTCTCTTGAGATCAGAGGAGTGAGGTTTACTCGCACAGCAACTACTAGCTGGCCTCCATTACACCAATGTGCACACTATCCACCCTATCTGCCCTAAATACTATTGAAAATGACTAATGTCACATAGTTTTTTTAGGATGCTATCTATGCACATCGGGACACAGGCAAGGTCTTAGAATAAACATGAAACGTACATGATCGCTGTCATGCTGTGAATCTGGCCAATCGTGGAACAGCTGTGTCGTCATCAAAGCCAATTGTTGAACAGCTGTGTCGTCATCAGAGCCAATCGTGGAAAAGCTGTGTCGTCATCAGAGTCAATCGTTGAACAGCTGTGTCGTCATCAGAGCCAATCGTGGAACAGCTGTGTTGTCATCAGAGTCAATCGTGGAACAGCTGTGTTGTCATCAGAGCCAATCGTTGAACAGCTGTGTCGTTATCAGAGCCAATCGTGGAACAGCTGTGTCGTCATCAGAGCCAATCGTGGAAAAGCTGTGTCGTCATCAGAGTCAATCGTTGAACAGCTGTGTCGTCATCAGAGCCAATCGTGGAACAGCTGTCGTCATCAGAGCCAATCATTGAACAGCTGTGTCGTCATCAGAGCCAATCGTTGAACAGCTGTGTCGTCATCAGAGCCAATCGTGGAAAAGCTGTGTCGTCATCAGAGCCAATCGTTGAACAGCTGTGTCGTCATCAGAGCCAATCGTGGAACAGCTGTGTCGTCATCAGAGCCAATCGTGGAACAGCTGTGTTGTCATCAGAGTCAATCGTGGAACAGCTGTGTCGTTATCAGAGCCAATCGTTGAACAGCTGTGTTGTCATCAGAGTCAATCGTTGAACAGCTGTGTCGTTATCAGAGCCAATCGTGGAACAGCTGTGTCGTCATCAGAGCCAATCGTGGAACAGCTGTGTCGTCATCAGAGCCAATCGTTGAACAGCTGTGTTGTCATCAGAGTCAATCGTTGAACAGCTGTGTCGTCATCAGAGCCAATCGTTGAACAGCTGTGTTGTCATCAGAGTCAATCGTTGAACAGCTGTGTCGTTATCAGAGCCAATCGTGGAACAGCTGTGTCGTCATCAGAGCCAATCGTGGAAAAGCTGTGTCGTCATCAGAGTCAATCGTTGAACAGCTGTGTCGTCATCAGAGCCAATCGTGGAACAGCTGTCGTCATCAGAGCCAATCATTGAACAGCTGTGTCGTCATCAGAGCCAATCGTGGAACAGCTGTGTCGTCATCAGAGCCAATCGTGGAACAGCTGTGTTGTCATCAGAGTCAATCGTGGAACAGCTGTGTCGTCATCAGAGCCAATCGTTGAACAGCTGTGTTGTCATCAGAGTCAATCGTTGAACAGCTGTGTCGTTATCAGAGCCAATCGTGGAACAGCTGTGTCGTCATCAGAGCCAATCGTGGAAAAGCTGTGTCGTCATCAGAGTCAATCGTTGAACAGCTGTGTCGTCATCAGAGCCAATCGTGGAACAGCTGTCGTCATCAGAGCCAATCATTGAACAGCTGTGTCGTCATCAGAGCCAATCGTTGAACAGCTGTGTCGTCATCAGAGCCAATCGTGGAAAAGCTGTGTCGTCATCAGAGCCAATCGTTGAACAGCTGTGTCGTCATCAGAGCCAATCGTGGAACAGCTGTGTCGTCATCAGAGCCAATCGTGGAACAGCTGTGTTGTCATCAGAGCCAATCGTGGAACAGCTGTGTTGTCATCAGAGCCAATCGTTGAACAGCTGTGTCGTTATCAGAGCCAATCGTGGAACAGCTGTGTCGTCATCAGAGCCAATCATTGAACAGCTGTGTCGTCATCAGAGCCAATCGTTGAACAGCTGTGTCGTCATCAGAGCCAATCGTTGAACAGCTGTGTCGTCATCAGAGCCAATCGTGGAAAAGCTGTGTCGTCGTCAGAGCCAATCGTTGAACAGCTGTGTCGTCATCAGAGCCAATCGTGGAAAAGCTGTGTCGTCATCAGAGCCAATCGTTGAACAGCTGTGTCGTCATCAGAGCCAATCGTTGAACAGCTGTGTCGTTATCAGAGCCAATCGTGGAACAGCTGTCGTCATCAGAGCCAATCGTGGAAAAGCTGTGTCGTTATCAGAGCCAATCGTGGAACAGCTGTGTCGTCATCAGAGCCAATCGTTGAACAGCTGTGTCGTCATCAGAGCCAATCGTTGAACAGCTGTGTCGTCATCAGAGCCAATCGTTGAACAGCTGTGTCATTATCAGAGCCAATCGTGGAACAGCTGTGTCATCATCAGAGCCAATCGTTGAACAGCTGTGTCGTCATCAGAGCCAATCGTGGAACAGCTGTGTCTTCATCAGAGCCAATCGTGGAACAGCTGTCATCATCAGAGCCAATCGTGGAACAGCTGTCGTCATCAGAGCCAATCGTGGTAGAGTCCTCAAGTACCTAGTCACTCTTCAAGGACTACTGCATAGTGACTAGGTAACACTTGAGTAATTAGTGATGCATTTTATGACTAAAAAAGATGATTGATTATGTTTCAGACAATCATAATCAATAGTTAGTTAAAAAGTTAGTTAATAGTTATTAATGAGACTAATCTCATTCACTAATTATTGATTTCTTAACAAGGAACTATCTCCTACATTTGATATTACTTATTGATTAGTTTTTATTGTTAAGCTTGTTTCTATATTAGTTAATAGTAGTAGCTGAAGTGTTAATGTAATACTACTCATTAGTCCTGCATTACTTACTGCATAGTTACTTATTAATGACGGACCATTGTTCTAAAGTGTTACCGTGGAGCCTTGGTGGCTATAGCACAGTAAAATATGCATAACCAGAAACTAGCTAGTTGTACTATTTAAAAATGGAAGTGCGTCACAAGTGAAAGTAGTCTACAGACCCTGTCTGTTGCATGCTGGTAATTGACATAGAAATCAATTGTTACTTTTACCATTTTTAAAACAAACATAAATTAAATGAGAGATATCAATACATGTCTACCGTGCTACATGGGGTGTATTGCTCCCATTGTAAGTCCATTGTAGTAATTATTGTCTGTAATACACGCTGGCGTTGATCAGTTCTCAGATTGGCTTCAGTTTAAAAGAGTACTGAGCACTTCTCCCAGTGGACCAGAGCTCTTTATAAATGCTACCGTATCTCTTCCTCTCTCATTATTATTACTGTCACCGACTGGATCATTTATTTATTAGTGCGGCCTCTTACCCCTCCAGAGGACCTCACTCCCAAGCCCACCCTTCCTTTACCCAGGGTCCCACAACTAATGAGGGGCCAGACAGACACAGTGAGAGAAAGGAAGACTGGAGAGAGAAGGTCCCTGGAGAGGAGAACAGGAGCAGAGAAGCCCTTCTGAATGATAATCGTAGATTAGTGTCTCTTAGATCCAAAATGCAAGACAGCGCTAGTGTGAATGATCATGTGGAAGGTGTTTGAGTGTACAGAAACAAAAACAAGACACATTTTAGAGTCAAAATCTATTTTAAAGGGGTGATGAATTGAGAAAACACCATCCCTTTGAGTCTTTGATATATAAAAGTTCATCGTGATATAAGAATATCCTGTGCGTTTCGGAGCTGAAAACTTCCTTGTTAGTCAAAGAAAAGCTTTTATTGACACCAGGCCCAGAAAACGAGAGCTCAGAATATGTCGACCACTGACGTCATTGAATGCTAAAGCGCCGCCTCAAGCCCGCCCACCGACTCATGGAGCTAAACGGATCGCGCTACAGAGCAATAAACATGCCGGTTCCAGCTCACGCGTGTAAGACATTGCGAGTTTCTTCGCTTCATTTCACCGCAGAATCGATTGTAAACAAAATACAAGTCGAGACTGGATTTGCAGACATATTGAGATTAAAACACAATGCTGTGCCTTCTATATTGGATCCGACAGGAACGGTGCAACACACTTATGTGAGTAAAACATGTTTTATATATGTGTTAGTATTGCATTGTTACAGATCGTTTGATATCTATTGATTACATACCTTAGCACGCGGTCACAGGCTGGAAGAACCTTTATTTGAAGTCTGTCGACTTTAGACTTGGACTTGTAATGTTATGGGACAGGGCTCGCAAAGCCCAAAGTCACGGGGCTATGTGTTTTTCAGACGGGCTACCAAAACGTATCACCGGCCTGCTGAGGGGCTATCTTAAATAGTGAAATAGCATTCCTTTCTTGCTCATGTGTGTGTGTGAGTGTGTGTACGGTTCGCATTATATTCACTGATCGGGCCAGCAAAGTAATAAAAAAATAACATTCCAATCAATCGTGGGTGGATGAGAGATGAATCTTTGTGTTTGTTTGATAAAGATATTTTGTGAGTCCTGTGAGCGTTTCTCCAGACGCTTTCAAAACAATTCCTTACATGTACTGACAGGGGAGCTGAAGCTCATTAAATATGCAAATCTTATCCAATCCTAGCCGTGGGCGTTTACTTCCAAGTCTTCAGTGCGGCACGCCCATAAAAAGCGAGCGTTTCTTCAAGGAGCCTCAAAACCATGGCAGAAAATAGCCTATTACTTATTCATTATGATGTTTTTTCGATGTAAAAACCATGCAAACGTCATAAGTTGACCTCAGACAACAGTATACATTTTTTTTAAAAGCCAGTTCATGACACCTTTAAGCCCTTTATTTTGCAAAAGTCTTATGAGACAGTTTTGGGATAGCACATTATACATGGATGGGTTTGTTTATACATTCATGTTGTACATAGGCCAATATTTGCACATACACAAGTCCCATTTAAAAAATGCATGAATGTCGATGCCTTGATGACACCAAGCACACTTTTAAAGCATAACATTTGGTTCCACATGATACAACACTTTCAAACATTAGTTGAATATAGTTCCTTTGATCTGTGTGAGGAGAAATTTAACCTTTATTCTGGACTCTATACATCCACTAAAAATCACAAAAACACAGACATGAAGCAAAAATGAGTTCTTGGTGTGAGAAGTTTTCTTTGTTTTATTCAAGCACAGCTAACTCCCACATCTTCGCTGTGGTTACAGTTATTAACTCCTATTCCTGAATGTGGACAGTCAAAAATGCTCCTCTCAGTTCCGGTACATCTCAACTCGTCCAGCCAGATGCTTCCAGTTCCTGCAGCAAATACACAGCAGATTGTCCCGAGTGGGTTTTGGAAACCATTGCATGTATACCATGAACTATTAACTAAAACCCCTTAACCATAGACGGATACATCACCTGCACCGGCCGTGTACACCTGGGTGGCCCTCTGGAAGCCCAACATCTTGCACACCACCAAACCATCCACAGTGTCAAAACTGTCATCACACACCGTTCCCCAGACATTATTATGCAACACCTCGACTCTTCCACGGGTGGAGCTTCCCACTAAACGTACCACTAAAGACAAATACACATATATGAGACACACTGTTGGACTGTCTCCAGCTGCAGTATAGTACATGTATATTGTGCTTAGCTAGTTTTGTTAGCTACATGTTTAGGCATTGATACACTATATTGCCAAAAGTTTTGGGTCTTTACATGGACATGAACTTTAATGTCCTCCCATTCTTAATCCGAAGGGTTTAATATGGAGTCGGCCCACCCTTTGCAGCTCTAACAGCTTCAGCTCTTCTGGGAAGGCTTTCCTCAAGGTTTAGGAGTGTGTTTATGGAGATTCTTCTAGAAGCGCATTTGTGAGGTCAGGCACTGATGTTGGACGAGAAGGCCTGGCTCTCAGTCTCCGCTCTAATTCATCCCAAAGGTGTTCTATCGGGTTGAGGTCAGGACTCTGTGCAGGCCAGTCCAGTTCCTCCACACCAAACTCGCTCATCATGTCTTTATGGAGCGATGCTTTGTGCACTGGTCAGTCATGTTGGGACAGGAAGGGGACGTCCCCAAACTGTTCCCACAAAGTTGGGAGCATGAAATTGTCCAAAATGTCTTGGTATGCTGAAGCATTAAGAGTTCCTTTCACTGGAACTAAGGGGCCAAGCCCAACCCCTGAGAAACAACCCCACCCCATAATCCCCCCTCCACCAAACTTTACACTTGGCACAATGCAGTCAGGCAAGTCCCGTTCTCCTGGAAACCGACAAACCCAAACCCAGACTCTGCCAGACAGAGAAGCGTGATTGGTCACTCCAGAGAACACGTCTCCACTGCTCTAGAGTCCAGTGGTGGCGCGCTTTACCCCACTGCATCCCATGCTTTGCATTGCACTTGGTGATGTAAGGCTTGGATGAGCTGCTCGGCCATGGAAACCCATTCCATGAAGCTCTACACACTGTTCTTGAGCTCATCTGAAGGTCACAGAAGTTTGGAGGTCTGTAGCTGTTGACTCTGCAGAAAGTTGGTGACTTCGGCGCACTGTGACCCTCAGCATGCGCTGACCCTGCTCTGTGATTTTTCGTGGTCTACCGCTTCGTGGCTGAGTTTCTTTGAGTTTACTGAGCTCCTGAGAGCGGCACATTCTTTCACAAGTGATTATACACCTGTGATTGAACACCTGTGAAGTGATTGAACACCTGAATTCAATGATTTGGAGGGGTGTCCCACTACTTTTGGCAATATAGTGTATGTCATTTAAAGTGACTGTTATTTTGTAGAGTAGAACCTATAAAAACCCAACAATACAAGAATCTCTGAGATATGAATAGACGTTAACGCTAGCTATGTTTTCATCCACCTATTTTTATTAGAATTTTGGGTTATCGCATAAAAAATAAACTGGATGGAAACGGCAAAATGTACATACAAATCTTATGAGGCAGGTAATTGCTTTTATTCAATGAGAAGAAAAGCACATAACCGACGATGGAAACACATTTGCAGAATAAATCACTTGATGCACAACACAAACAGGTGACTTTGCCTTAGCAGAGGCTGTGATTGGATAACTGGACTAACCAGCGGACCAATGGCATCGCAGCATCTTAAATGTTGGGTTGGTGGTTCTGAAACGTTTCAATGTCAATGTCTGTCATCAGAATGATTTGGTTGAATTCCCTCCAGAAGCGTTTATTGCATTTTGTCTTGCCGCTCTAAGACGCAACTAATTTATGATGGAGGGAAAAAAGCCCAATTTCCATTTTTATTACAGATATTTTTGTGCCAGTTTCCTAGGAAGTGACCGTTTTGTTATCTTGAACACATGGGATGGTAACTGTGCTTTATTCGCAAATGTTTTATGCCAATTTGGCACACAAGTTAAATTCACAACTTTGGATGTAAGCATAGCTAGTGAAACACAGTAGTACATAGAGATGGATCAGTGTTTATGGAATTACCCTTCACAGCACTGCTCTCACCCTTGGGTCCTACATCACCTTTCTCACCCTTCTGACCTGTTCATACATGCACATACAATCAATTCACTTGCAAAACAGGTTAATAATACCGTAGATGCTGTGCACTCACAGATATCGTGGATACGCCCAAAATAAGCCAAAACATACCTTGAACACCCCTTTGCCCTAGGAGACAAAAAAGAAAGAAAGTCAGGAAACAGACACAGATGAATGTCACCTTTTTGTCATAAATAAACTCACCTGAATCACCTTTACTGCCCTTTTCTCCATTCGGACCCTGCAATCCTGGGATACCTACATACAACATCAAACTCAGATGATGGCTGCATGATATAAACCAAATATTTATCATCTGTTTTCTTGTTTGTTTTTATTTACCTGGCAAGCCTTTATCTCCCTTTGGCCCCTGCATACCTGGGTTCCCTGAAAACAATTATTTTCCCCAAATTATTGACAACAGCACATATCACTTTTATGTGCATATGTTTTTAGCACTCATACAATACCTGGAAGACCAATGCCATCGTCTCCCTTTGGTCCAGGTGAGCCTTTTTCTCCAGATGGTCCTTTCAGGCCAGAAGGTCCCTGTGGACCAGGAGGGCCTAAAAGACCAACCAACCAAAGGTTAGGGCACCAATTAATGAGGAATTACGAAACTACATGGGTGCACCATTATGCTCGAAAACAAAGTCACGTATACAGGGTACCAGGATATACAATGAGCACTTAATCTAATAAAACTATAATCTCTGTATTTGCCGACGTTGCCAATGTACAAGTAGACATGTACATACTATAGGGTCAGGATTAGGGATTGGTTTAGTTTAGGGTTAGCTGCATGTAATTATGCATAATTTATAGCCATTACTATGGTTACATATGTAACAATGACTCTGTGAAATAAAGTGTTACCATTAGTGGTATCAAATCTCTTAAATAAATTCTGTGACTTGGAAGTAAATAATCTCTGTGAAATAATCTGGAGTTTTTGGAAAGACTTATTTTCTTTGAAACTTTACTTCATATGTTCTCCTGATTTCTTTTGTTCCTGTATAATGGATTCTGGTCTGAAACTGCAGCGCAATGGGCTTTATCCAATGTTGTGGTATCAGCCATTTCAGATAAACCAATGTACACCAGATTTCATGCCAGTTGTCAGAAGTCTGGCTTTGCTGCTTTAAAGTCCTCCTGGTAAATTCATATTTATAATTTGGGAAGTCATGTTTACGACGTCAGGTAGTTCAATTCACTTTGGTTGGAACAAGATGTCGGTGTACCTTTTATTAATTAACTACACAAAATACAGCAAGGTTTTTAAACTCTACTTCTAGAAAACAAAGAACTCTGGGCTCAAAGACAATCCTGAGCTTCCCACTTGTATTTATGACATTGTGGTGGCGTTAATGTGCGTTAAACACGTAAAAATTATCTTTCCGACATGACTTGAGCGCACCATATGTTCATAATCTTAAAGGAGAGATTGACAATTTGGCAAATGAGGTCGGCCCCTTCTAAATGGCATGTTGTCAGTCTGGGTAATGATCTGAGCTATAGTGTTGTATTGTTTCTGTCAACAATTTTCTTACCGCTTACACCTGGAGGCCCCTGCTCTCCTCGCTCACCACTGGGACCTGGGTCTCCTTTAGGCCCTGAGGTAGAGAGATTTCAAGTACAAGTACAAGGTGTCAAACAGTGCCAAATGTAGACAGTCAAGTATAAGGGAAGCATCACTATTACTACTGTTCAGACTAAACAGGTTAAAGTGTTTTTTACTTTTGCACAACTGCACTGCAATGTAATAAAAAGATAGTATTGTTTTATGTTTCTCATTATTTTTAGTAGTAGTAGTAATACTACTCTAGAAAATCTATCAAATCATTTAGTTCAGATTTATCTTTCAAGAAGTACCTGGATTTCCACGGGCCCCTGGTATTCCTGGGAAACCTGTCTTTCCATTTGCACCTGGACGACCATCATTCCCAGGTAAACCTTGTGTGCACAGAGCAGTAGTCATTAGAGCAGTAGTAAAACTCTTACAGCATGGGAAAAATGTGCAAGGCATTTCCACAACACATATTTTCTGTTTTATTACGGTATGAATTATTATGGGGGCCTTTGATCATAATAATCAGGCACCTTGTATTCCTCTCTCTCCTGGATCCCCCTTCAAGCCAGAAACACCTGGAGACAGAAATAAACAAAGTCAGGGAGAGATGAGGATCTGCTATACTGTTCTGTATGGGGTGAAAGATGTGTGAAAGCGAGGAGGTGATTACCAGGTTCACCCCGGATGCCAGGCGAACCCCTTTGCCCTACAAAACCTGGGTCTCCTCTCGGCCCTTTATCACCTAGAGCTCCAGGCACACCTGAAAGAGTACAAAAAAATGAACATAGAGCACAATATTCACACATGCTTTTGCAAGAGCACACACACTATACACATATGCATACAAATTCATACAGATGCACAAAAATACACAAACCCGGTGAGCCATCGTCTCCTTTTTGTCCTGGGATCCCTTCTATTCCAGGAGGACCTGATAAAGAATAAAGCTGGAATATAAATACTGACTGCACACAGCTGTGACATCAAAATGACAAAAATACTATTCACACACACATCAGCGAAGGTCAAAATATTAGAACAAAGGATCAACGGTCAATTTACTACTTTAGTTCAGTTCAGTGTTAAAGTCTGTTGTGACCAGCAGGGGAAGCTAAAAACACATAGATTGTGAAGGAACATGCATAAAGTGAATGGCTCTATTCTGGTCACTGAGCTCTGCTGCTGTATTCCAAAGATGAGACCAATCAAAAAGAGCCCCTTTTCACATCTATAAACAGGGGGAATGATCTCAGAGATTTTGGGTGTCTCACAGATATTTTTTATCCCTCTGGATTCTAGCTAGTAAGAGAAAACCTCACTCCTCTGCCCTCCAATGCCTGTTGACACTGGTTTGAATCCTGTTCGGAGTGACGTTTAGGGGGGTGAGTAAGAGTAAGAGATGTGCAGGTTAAACCTCTAGAGATGCACAAGAGGCAGTGGTTTTACACATCCTAGTTGATGCATCAAATCCTATTCAGAGAGGTATAAGTAGGGCCAGTTACAGTGGTGCCGTGACCCGGAGGGGAGTGAGGTTTAGGGGATGAGTGCTAATTAGATTCCAGCTAGAAAGAGCTGTGCAGGTAAAACCTCACTCCTCTGCCCTCACATGCCGGTTGACAGTGGTTTGAATCCATTCTGAGTGGTGTGAGTAGGATCAGTTACATTGTTGCTGTGACTTAGAGGGGAGTGACGTTTAGGGGGGGTGAGTGTAGCAGAGGTCAGCTAGTAAGAACTGTGCAGGTAAAACCTCTAGAGACGCACTAAGGCAGTGGTTTTACACATCCTAGTTGACAATGTATCAAATCCCATTTGGAGAATTACAAGTTGGACCGGTTACATTTGAGCCATGACCTGGAGAGAAGTGAGGTTAAGGAGGGTGAGTGTAATGGATGCCAGCTACTAAGAGCTGTGCAGGTAAAACATAAAGAGGTGCAGAAGAGGCAGTAGTTTTAAGCTTCCTAATTGACATTGGTTCAAATCCCATTTGGAGAGGTGTGAGTAGGAGTGGTACTGTGACCTGGAGGGGAGAAAGGTTTAGGGGGGTGAGTGTAACGGATGCCAGCAGCTAATGCTGCGTTCACACCAAATGCGAATAGAGTGTCAAAATCGCGTCTACCGCATCTAGTTGGACGATTGAACATTTTGAATCCATTCGCGCGTCCAGAGCGAATTGGTCGAGCGTATAAATTGAGTGTTTGAAGCGAAATAGATGCGCGTTCAAGGCGCTCCAGGAGAAAAATGTCATAAAACACCACTCTGCCTCTTTTCATTTTCATTAAAAAGATATATTAAGCATTTATAGCCACACAAATGTGGTCCAGGCAACTCCTAAATTATTTTCACTGCATGTATATTTAAATATCCTTGAAAGTTATGAAACTCTTCTTTTCCCTCAGTCAAAACGATTTGGTAGACAACAAATTATAGATTCATGAGACCAAATATCACCCGTTAGATCCACACAAGACAAACCACTACAGGACATCACAGCCAGCGGCAAACGTCAGAAGGACTGGCCGAGGAAAGGCTGCTTTCGCCGGGGTTAATGAGCGCTGAGTGCCCGGTGATTGCCTGGATCTCACAACTCCAAAAACACCAGATAATTTTTTTTAAATAGGCTCTCTTTAAAAAAAAATCTCTGCGACGGCTGAGGAGGTTTGGAATGAGCCGCCACATCCTCACACGCTTCTACAGCAGCACCATAGAGAGCCTGCTGACTGGCTGCATCACCACCTGGTACGGCAACAGTACCGCCCGCAGCCGCAAAGCCCTGCAAAGGGTAGTGCGCACGGCCAGCTGCATCATCGGAGGTGAGCTTCCCTCCCTCCAGGACATTTATGCCAGGCGGTGTGTGAAGAGAGCTCAGAGGATCATCAGAGACTCTAGCCACCCGAACCATGGGCTGCTCTCACTGCTGCCATCAGGCAGACGGTACCGCAGCATCAGAACACGCACCAGCCGACTCCAGAATAGCTTCTTCCCACAAGCAATTAGACTACTTAACTCTTGATCCATCAGGATCATAACACACACTGGACAGAATATCACTCAGCACAAACCACTGTAGATACACACACATTATATACATTTATTTATCATATAGCATCTATTGTACATAGGATTTCTATTTGTGAACATATTGTATACTGTACATTGTATATTATTACTATAGCTTAATGTATACTGTTATTGTTTAGTGTATGTTTAGTGTATATTGTTTAAAGTATATGTATATTGTAAGTATGTGTATATTGTTTAAAGCTGTGAGAACTACACTCACATTGTGTAAATTATTTATTGTTTATTGTAGTGTATACTGTGCTGTGAATAATTGTGTGCGCATCAGATGTGTAATCTGTTGTTGCTTAAATGTTGTACATGTCATGTCATGACTACTATGTTTGCTTGGACTGCACCTAAGAATTTCACCTACTGTTGCACTTGTGCATATGGTAGAGTGACAATAAAGTGATTTGATTTTTGATTTGATTGATTTATAAATAAACCACAGATTTGAGTTTTAAACAACTACATTCTCACCTGAAAAAGTCTTAAAACTATGTTTTGTGACACAATAGTAGTATTTTTAAATTATGCAGGGTTTCTCATCACATCACTTCACCACGTGACAGCAGCGAGCAGGCTCCTGATTGGTTAACGTGGCGCGAATTGACGCCAAAGTTCAGATTTTTCAACTCGGGCGTCAGACGCGAATTCGCTTCAAACGCGTGAATGCACAAAAAGCATCACTCATGTGTAACGCGAAATCGCGTAAGACGCTCAATTCACGGCTGATGCGCGAATGAGGCGAAATCGTGTCCATCGAGCAGTGCGAAACACGTCTTTCACGCCGCAGGACCTCCAGACGCGCGTCAACATGCCTTTCCATTGACTTAACATGGAAATCACTCACGCCAGACGCTCGATTCACGTTCGGTATAAACGCAGCATAAGAGCTGTGCAGGTAAAACATAAAGAGGTGCAGCAGAGGCAGTGGTTTTAAGCTTCCTAATTGACATTGGTTCAAATCCCATTTGGAGAGGTGCAAGTAGGACCAGTTACAGTGGTGCCGTGACCGGAGGGGAGTAATGTTTAGGGGGGTGAGTGTAACGGATGTCAGCTACTAAGAGCTGTGCAGGTAAAACCTAAAGAGGCGCAAAGAGGCAGTGGTTTTACACATCCTAGTTGATGCATCAAATCCTATTCAGAGAGGTATAAGTAGGGCCAGTTACAGTGGTGCCGTGACCCGGAGGGGAGTGAGGTTTAGGGGATGAGTGCTAATTAGATTCCAGCTAGAAAGAGCTGTGCAGGTAAAACCTCACTCCTCTGCCCTCACATGCCGGTTGACAGTGGTTTGAATCCATTCTGAGTGGTGTGAGTAGGATCAGTTACATTGTTGCTGTGACCTAGAGGGGAGTGACGTTTAGGGGGGGTGAGTGTAGCAGAGGTCAGCTAGTAAGAACTGTGCAGGTAAAACCTCTAGAGACGCACTAAGGCAGTGGTTTTACACATCCTAGTTGACAATGTATCAAATCCCATTTGGAGAATTACAAGTTGGACCGGTTACATTTGAGCCATGACCTGGAGAGAAGTGAGTTTAATGGGGGGTGAGTGTAATGGATGCCAGCTACTAAGAGCTGTGCAGGTTACATGTCCTTGTTGACATAGAGGTTTGAGTAGGACCAGTTAAATTAGCAAAGTCTGCTAACATCTCTCTCAAAAAAATCTTAACTTTATTAAATAGCTAAATTTCAAATAACTCTTAATTAAATTGTTTTTACAAAATTTTAGAAACTGTCCAATTTGAGCAAAGTCAAGCGTTGTACAAATAAATAATGAATATTACACTTATTTCATTATTCTAATGTCATTATTGTAAAACTGGAGTGAGAAGGTGACTGAGTGACAATATTTGGCATCCTCATACAGAGCAGAAGTGATTGAAAGTACACAGTTACCTCGTACTCCAGGTGGTCCAGGTATTCCAGGTATTCCAGGTGGACCAGGCGGACAAACCATGGCTATAAAATATAAAGAAAAATAATTGCCTTAATTCTGCGGGACACACCTATGGTGTCTCCTGCTTCGAAGGAGTCATAGAAATGGAAATTCAAAATGTTCTCGATGTTTCCACATATTAGAGTTTACTCTACAATAAAATCATACTGCAATTTTCACTCTTTATAGATGACTCCCTAGTTTAAAATATGAGTTTTTGTTTTCCACTCTGAAATTTCCCCATTCGTGATGTAACAATGTTCCATTGCACGTCCTTTAACTTGCAAATCAAGTAGGTGTGCTCTTAATAACTCATGTCTGTCCATCATCACAAGAGGGTGTGATGTGGAGAAAGACAAGACCGTCTGATGTTGGTCTGTCCAACAAAGAGCAGCTCCACAAACCGCACCTTCCAAAAGATCAGACTATTAGAAACGCATGACTGAAGCTTTAATGACGTGCCTGAGTAACTGAACGAGTTCAGTTAAATGTAATTTATTATAGCAGTTCATCAACAAGTCATTAAAATAGTTTTAGAACTGCATACAAAGGGCCAGATTTACTAACAGCTTGCTCGAGCGCAAACCCTCTTTTGGCATTAAAAAACTCTGGGATTTGACTAAATACATGCAGTGAAGAATCAGCGCTGAAAAGACGTGGACAGGGTTATTTTTGCGGCTGATCTAATTGCATAGGGATTTGTAGGAGTTTTACTGACTTCACTGGTGTTATTGCCATTATTTACTGGCCAAAAAAAAGGTGCGTCTTAAACCAGAAGCTGACAGGTAGATATCGCTGGTCATTATGGAAATGATCCGGCTGGTTCTGTGTTCATTCATTTATGTGTCATCAGTAGATCATGCGTAGAACTGTCCACTCCCATAGGTGCTTTTATGGAATTGCTCTCTCACTAATTTACCCTGTTTAGTAAATCTGGCCCAAAGACTTTAGCAAGCAAGGTCACACTTTATGTTCGGTGTCTTTAACTAAAATGTAAAAACATAAAAACACTTGTGCTGCTATCAAGGTGGATACAGGTAAGATTAGGACAGGTTCAGTGATTATAGGCGTAATTACAGAAATTAATGTTTTAAACATAAGTACAGTGTAAAACATGTATGTACATGTAGCGTCAAAGACACTAAATATGAAGGAACGATCTGAAAATGCATTTCATGGCCCCTTTTACGATTGAAATCATGGCAGATTCTCAAAATAGGACCTGGTCAACCAATAGGATTTCTCTTGTGTGTATATGTGTACCTCTTTGTGCACTAACGTTGAGATGGTTTAGTTGAGTCCTTAGATTTTCTAGAGTCCCATCGTTCCCACACAGATTGGACAGACAATCCTGTTAAACACACACACTCAAAACAGGCCTTTCTCTATGTGAGTATGTGTTTGTATGGCACACATGAATGATGGTGTGACACGTGTATGTACCTCATTTGAGCTGGAGCTGCCCAGCTTTACTCCTTCAGAAGACTTGAGTTCCTCTGTTCTGGCGTCAGCTGATGTACAGTGAGTGTGAACCCAAGCCTCCAGAGTGAAGACTGCATACAATACACATCATACAAAGCAGATTACATCACAGAACCACAGAAACATGGCGATAGCTTGCATGATGCCTCAAAATATTAATGTACAGTAACCATAAAAACTGTCCTCATGCAAAACTCACTGTCCAACTAAGCAGCTTTCTATTGGTCAGAGCAGTGAATTGAAAATAAGGGAAATCTGCATGGGGAAATGTTTTGCACCCAATTTTGCCCATGACATTTCGCCAAGCAATGGTAAATGTGACAGAACCTTAAGGCTACAACTAAAAATCTACAAATTTCATTGCATTATGTAACAAAATATCTTGACGTCTGTAAAGAATCTGACAACCACAAAAGGTCACAAAGCTTCTTCATGTTGTTCAGTTTATTTCAGAAAACCTTTTTAAAAAACATCATTCTGCCTCCAAATCAATGCCCCTTTGTTTGATATTTTGTATCTAATGTAAGGACATTTATAAATGTATACTTTTTAAATGTGAATTTAATTAATCTCACCTTTATAGGCCAGCACAGAATTCAGTGCGATCAGCAGCAGGAGAAACACGATGAGAACAACAGTACAGTAACGCTTCTTTGCTGGTTTCCTCGTCGTTAGCTCTATAACAAACAATGCAGAACTCTGGATTAAACTACAGAAAACTGATTAAAGCCTGAAATTAGCACCATTTTAAGTTACAATATACAGTATTTCCATAGTCAATATTAGGACATATCAGACCGTTGAACGCCACAAAATTCCTGAAACACAAGCATATCTGAATGTGAACAGTGTCATTGTGCCCTAGACTCACCACTGGGCTGGAAGTCGTAGCGCTCGGCCTGGTGGAGCTTCATGTGGTTGTCATAAAGAGGGTTTGTATGGCCGAACAGACAGTCCTTTCCTTCAATCCTGTCCACTTCTGTCTCCATCACTACACATACACTGACCTGTACACAGCCGGGTGACAGTTTATAGAACAAAACCAACGACCAAAAAAAAAAAAAAAAAACATATGCTGGCTCATCAAAACATCAGTCATCTGACAAAAGAGATGCAGCATAAATTGTTCCAAGCAGTTTGTCAAGAAAAAGGAAGTTGTGTCATGTTGTGTTGGCTACTGTAGCATGTTAAGCATAAACTGCTTTTCCAATCAGTTTAATTTCTAAAAAATAACAGATTTTGGTCACATTTATTGTGTGATGTGCTGATTTGGTGCTCAGTTATTATCAATTATCATTGGTGCTCAATTATGAATAATAGTTTGTATTATCAATGTTGAATAGAATACATGTTATTCTAATAAATAATGTTGAATAAAAAGTTCAAAATATTTTGTAACAAATGTATTTAATGTCAGTTTCGATCGATTTAATGCATCATTGCTGAATAAAAAGTATTCATTTATTTTATTTTATTTTCTGAAATCTTACTGACCCCAAACTTTTGAATGGTGGTGTATTACAGTTTACACAGAAATATGAAGCAGCACAACTGTGTTCAACACTGAAAATAATCATAAATGTTTCTTTAGCATCAAATCCTCATATTAGAATCATTTCTGGAGGATCATGTGACACTGAAGACTGGAGTAATGATGATACATTCAGCTTTGATCACAGGAATACATTACACTTTACTATACACCGATCAGGCATAACATTATGACAGGTGAAGTGAATAACACTGATGATCTCTTCATCACCTGTTAGTGGGTGGGATATATTAGGCAGCAAGTGAACATTTTGTCCTCAGAGTTGATGTGTTAGAAGCAGGAAAAATGGGCAAGCGTAAGGATTTGAGCGAGTTTGACAAGGGCCAAATTGTGATGGCTAGACGACTGGGTCAGAGCATCTCCAAAACTGCAGCTCTTGTGGGGTGTTCCCGGTCTGCAGTGGTCAGTCTCTATCAAAAGTGCTCCAAGGAAGGACCAGTGGAGAACCGGTGACATCAGTGGCATGTGAGCATCAGAACTGGACCACAGAGCAATGGAAGAAGGTGGCCTGGTCTGATGATCACGTGTTCTTTTACATCACGTGGATGGCCGGGTGTGTGTGTGTGGCTTACCTGGGGAACACATGGCACCAGGTGCACTATGGGAAGAAGGCATGGTGGTGGAGGCAGTGATGCTTTGGGCAATGTTCTGCTGGGAAACCTTGGGTCCTCCATCCATGTGGATGTTACTTTGACACGCACCACCTACCTCAGCATTGTTGAGACCATGTACAGCCTTTCATGGAAACGGTATTCCCTGGTGGCTGTGGCTCTTTCAGCAGATAATGCGCCGCCACAAAGGCCCAGTCTGTTGTGATTGGTCTACTCTGCTCTGATTGGTCAGATGGCCCAGTCTGTTGATTGGTCTACTAGCGTGTATTTTGGAAACAAACTCCCATTATGATAACTGAACTTCAGCTCCGTCCGGAGGCTTCCTAAAGCTCAGCGTCATCGATTGTACACCAATCCCAGCGTGAGTCCGAATCGATGATGAAACATTGGAAGAACTAGTTATTCACACGATGTTTCTCAGTGATGCCACTCAGTTTGAGGTACATTATGAAATGTTTCAAATGTAATTCCTCACCCTCAGCATTAACAATGTGTGCGTCGATCAACAAACCTGTGTGTGTGTTTCTAATTTATTATGGTGTATATCAATTTGTATAATGACATGGGTATTACACTGGTATTACAACGCAGACATGGTTTATGAGTACTTGTAATTAAAATGGCTTAAAAACATACAAAACAGGGGTAGGGTTAGTGTAAGGGGAAAGAATATACAGTTTATACAGTATAAAAACCAACACGTCTATGGAGAGTCTCCACAAAGATAGTGAACCAGAGTATGTGTGTGTGCAAATTGTTGTGTATTCAAAGTTTCAGAATGTGCATACGTGTCACATGTCTGTCCTGTCTCATTGAGCACATGTGGTGTTTTGTTATTTTGGGCTAATTGCTTGTGTCTCTGTCTGATCCCTCCCCCTTGTTATCTGATTAGTGTTTGATTTATCCCACCTGTTCCCTCCTGATTTCTTCCCCTTTATATAGTTCCCATGTGTTCACAGTCTTTGTCGGTACATTGCATTGTCTACGTCTCCCGATTATGTGTTTTGCCCCATTGTGGGTTTTGTTTTGTGTTTATGTTTTATTTTGTTATTAAACCTCATTCACCTGCACTTGAGTCCTCGCACTAGTTTTCTCCTTGTCTGTGACGTGACAGAACGTACTGACCATGTATAGGACTAAGCAGGAGATGGACTCCAGCAGTAGGGGGAGTTCACAATCTGGAGAGGCTCCACCTCGTATGAACATTTTGAGTGCTTTGCGCTATGGGCTCGTATCACTGAGGAGACCACTAGGCTCCCGGTTCCGGTGGTCTCTAAGCGGAGGAGGAGAAGGAAGGCTCCCTCCGTGACGGTTCCTGTGGTCCATGTTCCGCTGGTCCCTGTTCCGGTGGTCCCTGTTCCGGTGGTCCCGAGTTTTCCGGTGGTCCCTGTTCCGGTGGTCCCTAGTCCGGTGGTCCCTGTTCCGGTGGTCCATGTTCTGGTGGTCCCGAGTGTTCCGGTGGTCCCTGTTCCGGTGGTCCCTGTTCCGGTGGTCCCTAGTCCGGTGGTCCCTAGTCCGGTGGTCCCTGTTCCGGTGGTCCCTGTTCCGGTGGTCCCTAGTCCGGTGGTCCCTAGTCCGGTGGTCCCTGTTCCGGTGGTCCATGTTCCGGTGGTTCCTGTTCCGGTGGTCCCTGTTCCGGTGGTCCATGTTCCGGTGGTTCCTGTTTCGGTGGTCCCTGTTCCTGTGGTCCATGTTCCGGTGGACCCGGTTCCGTGTGTCCCTGTTCCGGTGGATCGGGTTCCAGTAGTCCCTGCTCCGGTGGTCCCTGTTCCGGTGGTCCCTGTTCCGGTGGTCCATGTTCCGGTGGACCCTGTTCCGTGTGTCCCTGTTCCGGTGGATTGGGTTCCAGTAGTCCCTGTTCCGGTGGTCCCTGTTCCGGTGGTCCATGTTCCGGTGGTCTCCCGTTTCCCAGTGATTCCTGGTTTCCCCCTTTTCGGTATGTTCTGAGTTTATATGTGTTTTTGATTATGTGTTTTGCCCCATTGTGGGTTTTGTTTTGTGTTTATGTTTTATTTTGTTATTAAACCTCATTCACCTGCACTTGAGTCCTCGCACTAGTTTTCTCCTTGTCTGTGACGTGACAATTTGCCTTTGTCCTTTCATTTAAAAATGACAAACGGTCACTTCTCGCTCTGTGTGAGTGTGTGTTCCTGTCGCTGGGTAAACTGGTTGGTGATCAGGCCATCTGTTTAGACAGAGAGCTTTGAACAGGACAGCAGTGCCGCCCCTGACCTCAGATCAGCGCTAACAGCCCTCTCTGCTCACACTTAACCTGCGCTGACAGAATGACCTTGTTTACTGTACTCAGTGTTTTGTTTATTTGTTTGTTTGATGACCACACCACTCAGTTGCTGATGTATGTGTTTTAGGGTGATTGATGACCTTGTGTGACCCTGTCAGTGTGTATCAGACGCTCTCTCCGTCTCTTACCCTCGGTGGCTGCATGTGTCCTCTCGATACAGAGGCGCTGTAAAAGACAGTCAACATGTTTAGATTTGCTCGTTGTGTCTGTGCATTTGCATGTGTGTTGAGGTTCAAAGGAGCATCATGTCCATATAATCAGGCTTTTTCAGTCACCCCACTGAAATGCCTTCCTTATTTTTTTCATTTTTTCATTTGACTCCCTCCATCATAATATTATATCCCATCCATTATAGACGGCAAGGATACATGTGAATGTTCTTTTTAATATGATTAATTTCCACTGATCAGGCATAATATTATGACATTGTCATAATATTGTGTTGGTTCCCCTTTTGCTGCTAAAACAGCCCTGACCCGTCGAGGCATGGACTCCACTAGACCCCTGAAGGTGTGCTTTGGTATCTGGCACTGAGATGTTAGCAGCAGATCCTTTAAGTCCTGTAAGTTGTGAGGTGGGGCCTCCATGGATCGGACTTGTTTGTTCAGCAAATCCCACAGATGCTCGATTGGATTGAGATCTGGGGAATTTGGAGGCCAAGTCAACACCTCAAACTCGCTGTTGTGCTCCTCAAACCATTCCTGAAGCATTTGTGCTTTGTGGCGGTGCATTATCTGCTGATAGAGCCACAGACACCAGGGAATACCGTCTCCATGAAAGTGGACAGGGGTCAGCTTGGGCACCCTGACTGGTCAGCGGCTATGCCGCCCCATACACAACAAACTGAGATGCTCTGTGTATTCTGACCCCTTTCTATCAGAACCAGCATTAACTTCTTGAGCAGTTTGAGCTCCAGTAGCTCGTCTGTTTGATCGGATCACACGGGCCAGCCTTCACTCCCCACGTGCATCAATGAGCCTCGACCGGCCATGACCCTGTGGCCGGTTCACCACTGGTCCTTCCTTGGAGCACTTTTGATAGAGACTGACCACTGCAGACCAGGAACACCCCACAAGAGCTGCAGTTTTGGAGATGCTCTGACCCATTCGTCTAGCCATCACAATCTGGCCCTCGTCAAACTCGCTCAAATCCTTACGCTTGCCCATTTTTCCTGATTCTAACACATCAGCTTTGAGAACAAAATGTTCACTTGCTGCCTAATATATCCCACCCACTAACAGGTGATGAAGAGATCATCAGTGTTATTCACTTCACCTGTCATAATGTTATGCCTGATCAGTGTATTATTAATTTTTATGTTTAGTCTTGCAAAAACATGATGGGTACAAGAAATAAACCAATTACAAATAAAGGTTGTAAAAGAGGGTTTGGTTTATTTGCTTAGGATTTGTCTGCATGTATTGGGTAAATAAACATCACACACCTGGAGGAAAGACTGATTGCCTAGAAGATTAAAAGCTTAATCATGTGTTGTGTTGTTCACAGAAGAGAGTGTCCTTCACATCAAAGTCTCACGTTTTACAAGAAACTAAAACAAAGTATCCCCTCCCGCTCATGGATGGGACATTTAGATCTTTAAAATTCACATTTAGTTGTCACTGGGATTAAAGAAGGAAAATCAACTTAATAAGCACAAATAAACATATTGCTGATTTAACAAAACCATGCAGGAAGCTGAGTTTGATTCACAACTTGTTTGTCTTAGATGGTGAAACCCTGGATTTTCTCTTCCTCATTAAGGATAGAGGAGTTAACTCGAGGATGAGAGGTGATTTTCAGCGATGACCCCTGTAAATTCACCCATCCGTACTTCTGCTTTCTCATGAAAAGCACACACATACACAGTACAGTGTGGTGAAACACACACGTGTGTTTCTGCAGTCGCTGCATATTTAGGGGTTCCTGTAAGTCTTATGTTATGAGTTCTGAATTCTCCTTCATTCTACTGTCAGTGAGGGAGATAAGATTGGAAAGTAGTATTAAATCAAGTTTGCCTACTCAAAAAAGCTCACCTAGCTAACCTGAAGAGAC
Organism: Romanogobio albipinnatus; assembly: GCA_023566225.1. Taxonomy (NCBI): domain Eukaryota; kingdom Metazoa; phylum Chordata; class Actinopteri; order Cypriniformes; family Gobionidae; genus Romanogobio; species Romanogobio albipinnatus. Next base: position 51,312,476 of record CM042243.1, read on the forward strand.
ACTGTCCACTGCTCCCCTTCTCAACTAGTACTGTGGTCCTGTAATGGTCACACATGTGATTCGCTTTACACTCGCACAAATAGTAATGGGATTTAAACTGATTTAATGTTTTACTCTACATTTGGTCCAGAATAATGCATTAGTCAAGCACGAACACACTAGTAATTAATGCTAACTTTACATTTTAAGGGTCCAGATTGTGCATTAGTGCTTGTTCACAATTATGCATTAGTTAAGCATGGACACAATAGTAATTACTGATTAACTTAACATTATAGTAAGTGCATATTAGCCATTATTTAGATCTTAATAAGCCATATATTATTTGTGTGTATTGATTTTATTATATTTCTGTGCAATTCTGTTAAGTTAACTGAACAATAAGATAGTAATTATGTTTAATTACTGCTGATTTTGCCATTATAAATTGCTAAAATAAACACACTTTGAGCCCCTATTCTAAAGTGAAAGTTTTATCCTCATTAATTATTGCACCTATTGAGTGATATGTAAGTTTATTGACCAGAATAAGCCACTAATTAAGACTAACTAACATTAATTAGTGGGTTGGTGGTGCCATGTGTGTGTTTACTCCATCAGGGGTGTGTTGGGGGTGTTATCGCCCCTTCATTTTGTGTTTTCTTCATTGTAACTGATTTTTTTTCGGACAAATTATGAAGCAAAAAGCATTTTCCCATTGATGTCTATGGGTGGTTGTTGGGGGGTGGAGCGGAGTGTGTGTGTGTGTGTGAGTATGAGTGTTCCAAATAGTGGATGTGCTGCCACTTCACTTCTGTGTATTCGTTGTGTAGTGGCTGATTTAGTTTTTTTATTTGACAAATAAAGTATTGTAAAGGTATTCATTTTGTAATTTCACTATTAACTTCATTGTGAGGTCTCGGGAGACCCTGAACATCCTTTTTTTTTTTTTTTTTTTTTTTTTGTAGAGCTAGAAAGTATCAACCACCACATCAAGTCTCATGCCATTTAGATGAAGGGAAAATATTTTATTTATTATTTCAGCAAACGTCATTTGGGGTCAAAAATACTGAATAGCACCTAATACAGCTTGAGCTCAATGGCATAATGTTGATTAAAGTAAATGTTTTATGTCTCTATAAAATCTGGGTTACAATGAGGCACTTAAACTGGAAGTGAATGGGGCAGATTCCTAGACATTTAAATTTAAATCTTTTTTTTGTTAAAGACAAGGAGGGACAAGTCAAAATAATTTTATGAGGTAATCACCACTATGCCAGAAATACGCTTGATTGAGCCAGTGTTACTTTATTTTCACTGATCGTGCCCCCTCTGGTAAAGCCGCTGAAATTGTGTCTCGAAAAGTCAAATTTTTTAATATGCTGGACTAGGCAGTTTTCATTTTTGTTTAATGCAATATTATACAATGCTCTGCCATCTGTATTTGCTCAGTCAGTAGCTTTTAGTTTTATAGTAGCGACAAGTTTGTTTACGGTCCGACAAATGTGTTGGGCCACATATGTTTTTAGCTGAGGATACTTAGTGTTGCATCATTGCCCCCTTTCGTTACTCCGGACTGTAATGAAGTACCAGACTCTAAAGATTTGAGCACCATGTTAAGTCCACTTCACAGGGAACTATCAGCCAAGCATCTGAACACAATAACAGAACACAAAGCTCTTCTATGAAACCATATTCCTTTAAATACATTAGATACATTAGATTCCTTTAAATACAAAGAGTCCATCAATTAGAAGATTTAATCATATCTGAAAACACCCTTTCAACATTACATTCACTTTTTATATCTGTTATATAAAATAAAAAATATTACTTTTAAAATAAACTTTTCAATAAAAAAAAAAATCCAGTATATTTACCTAAATTTGTTGAAAGAAGCAGATTTGGAAACTGGTCTTTCTCGAAAAATTCCCCTTCACAGTAACTTTGAAGCATTTTTGTTTCTTCTGTTGTTAAAGCAGATTGTAACTCTACATCTTCAACTTTTCTAAAGCTTGGGCCAGCCACTTTGATTAAACATCCAAGTGTTATGATCTTGGATTTAATGAATGCTGCTGCCATTGTTCCACATGCATCTAAAATGTCCAAACGTGACTCGAAAATCAGGGGGTACGTTCAATAGCCAACATTTAGAGGACGCAGTTTCAATTCTTTCAGGTCCCATGCTTTAAAAAGATTACTGTAAAACTTCATCATCCTGGATGACCACTGGCCTTCAGCGCAAGTTCTCTGGACCAGTGAGAAATCGCAGTATAAATTGTAGTCGAAAATCTGCAGTCCTTCTTTGCAAATGTAAGTCCTTGCTTTTGGTAGATATAATACATTATGAGGTATCAAATGCATTTAAAAAATACGTGAATAGACAAAAACAATGGCATTTTTATACCAAACTTTGTACAAAGATGATTCTCGACTTTGTTATGAAAGATATAACAGAATGATTTGATACCTAATTTTACTTTATGCAATATGTGGGTAAAATGGTCATACATGGGTTTTCCCATTCAATGCATTTACATTTATGCATTTGGCAGACGCTTTTATCCAAAGCGACTTACAGTACTCTTCGTACAGGGACAATCCCCCTGGAGCAACATGGAGTAAAGTGCCTTGCTCAAGGACACTGCTGACCGCTGGGATCGAACCAGCAACCTTCTGTGTATCAGTTCCATGGTTCAACCCACTGGACCACCATGCAATGTCTGTGCAACGTCTATGCAATGTCTATGCAATGTCTATGCAACGTCTATGCAATGCAATGCAATGTCTATGCAATGCAATGTATCTATACACTGTCTCTAATGTGCTCTTGGAGCATCATGTAATGAAAAAAGAAGTGTAATAATGGGAGTAGTAATTTGCAAGATTTTCATAATAATATCTATTTCATAGGAATATTGCACTATAATTTCGTTCCCTATTCACTTGTTGTGTCTCCCAAAATGCCTGGAAAACATGATTTAAGTCCCGGTGTCCTGAATTTCATGTATGAAATCAATGCCCTGTTCTGTAACAGAACGTCATATTTTCAATAGAAACCCCATAACATTTTCCTGAGATGTTGATTTATGACAAACAATTAAAAAATGTGTTTTAAGATTTAAATGATAATTACAAAATATTATCATATTTCCATAAGAGTGTTAAATTTGATCTCTAAATTAATGTCAGTCATCAAGCAGAGGCGGTTGTCATTGTGAAACATGTGGTTTCTCTGAAAAGGCCTGAATGTGCTCTTTACAAGACATCCAGACTCAAAACTATGACATGTATGGTGTGAGAGAAATTCACTCAAATATAATGTCCACTACAGAGGACAAAAGTCTATTCCTGGATCCCAGGAGGATATGATACATTCTTTACAATCCATTTCCATTTCATAAGACGACCTTTCAGTTTTTCAATTATTCCCTCCCAGTTTTTTCCTAAAAAGCACTCCTAAATATCTCAAACCAACGTTTCTCCGACTTAACCCATTTGGGAGTATTGGTACCCCTTGTTCCCATTTTCCTGCTAACACTGCTTCACTTTTATACCAGTTAATTCTCGCTGAAGAAATAGTTACAAAATCTCAGATTTTTGTAATAATCAATCCACATAATTTTGTTTATGAAGTATTATGACAACATCATCAGTGTATGCTGATAAACAGAAAGTGCTTTTACAGACTTGTAAAGATACCCCTTCCTAAAAGTGGTCCTATTGCCAGCGTGTAAGAGAACAGAGAACACCCCTGTCTTATACCACAGTATATTTTAAAAAGAGGCACATAAGCCACAGTTAACTTTTAATAAACTCTCAATGTCATTGTATAACATTTTATTATAACCTATAAAATCAGAACTAAAACCGAATGCCTGTAAAGTTTTCCACAGAGAAGCCCTGTTTTCACCAAAATTACCCAGAACAATTTGTACCAGGAACTTTTTTACAGGAACTTTTCTCCCCCCAGACCTGCTACTGTCTGCGTTTCCACTGCGGTCTAAAGTACCTTGAAGATTAGGCAAATTAGTCCGGTGATGTAGGACTGCGCACGACTGCTCCTCTCAGTCAGCGACGGACAGTAATCATTTTTGCGCAACACTGTCTGCAACAATAACAAGTATGGAGGAGATGCAAGCTGCTTTTGCTAGTTATGTATTGGTTTACTAAAGAGGTAATTAACAAAACGGCGGAAAAGAGACGAGCACTGATACTAAAGCGTATTCTGAAAGCTTGTAAAGCTAGATTTAAAATAAGACAACGTATGTTATTATCAGCTATTACGGACATTGACCGTGAGATTGCTGAGACGAACGCACGCGATCGGACAGAAAGAGCGAGACTGATATTTACTGAACGGTGAACAAACCTCGCAAGACTTTTAAAAATGCTGGTTGAAATAAAATGCTGCATGGAGTCAACCAATCAGCATGTTCAGCGCCCAAGTCCCACCCCTGAAAGTTCCTGAACTTTGAAAAAGTACTACCTTGGGAGCAGGGCCGTTCGGAGGGGGAAATATTTACCGAGAACTTCATTTAGACCCTGGTTCCTGTGGTCAAAACACACCGAGTACCAGCCCTAAGTTCCTGTGGAGGAAACGCGGCTATATTCATGTTCTACACGATCAAACGCTTTTTCCTGATCTAAGGAGATCAAACCCATAACCATTATTTTAGAAACATCAAATAAATCTCTTATTAATATTGTTAAAAATGTATCTTCCAGGTACATAGTAGGACTGACCAGAGTAGATTACAGCCTCCAAACCCCTTCCTAGTCTAACAGCTAACACTTATGAGAGCAATTTATAGTCATAACACAATACAGATTAAGGAGAGAGAGAGAGAGAGAGAGAGAGAGAGAGAGAGAGAGAGAGAGAGAGAGAGAGAGAGAGAGAGAGCTCAACACCCTGTTCTGTTTGTCAGGATAATTACAGTGACCTGTTTCCCTCATGGACAACAAATCAAACATTATCAGGGGAGAATGTGCCTGAAAATTCAAAAATCAAAAGCAAAAAGGAGGGGTGTATATTTTATCTCCCCTTTTAAGTGAGCAGACAACGTGTCTAGCAAACCGTTTTGTTGTGTCTCTTCTGATCAAGTTGTTCAGGTGTCAAACCGGTGGTTACTGTGGCAAAAGGAAGCATGTGACATTGTTTTATTGGCAGTGACAGCTGCGGAATGTAGTGTCGGTCCCAGACAGCGGCTAGACCTCAATCAAAGCTATAAAACACACCTTACTCTGTCACACACACACACACACACACACACACACACACACACACACACACACACACACACACACACACACACACACACACACACACACACACACACACACACACACACACACACACACACACACACACACACACACACACACACACACACACTCTTTGTCTCCGGGTCGCTCTCTTTCGTAGAATGGTTATTGCATGTGATTTAGCGGTTATGGGGGGACCTGGAGAAGAGAGAAAATGTAGGATAAATAGAGGAGTGTAACATAATATTGTCCACTTTCTTCTGCTCTAAAACCTCCACAGCTTCCTGTTGACCAAACGGCTCAGATAAATCTGATTGCTCTTTACACAAACCTGCTGCAAATGACTTTGCGTGTGTACGTGTGCCTTTTCACAGAGCCTGTCAGTGTCTCTTTACATTCTGCTTAGCTGTGATTCGGTTTCTCACTCTGACCTTGTCCTCTGTCAAGATCTTCTCCTGCTGATCATCTTAAACACAATGGCACACCAGGCATGATTAATAATGAAGAAAGAGAGGGGAGAGAGAGAGAGAGATCCCACAGGAACACAGAAGGGAGGGCACTTGAAAATAGTTTCAAATGCTAAAACGATATGAGGCGAGACTTTTAGGTTGTGAGCTATTTGTGCATGGAGGGTTGCACTTGTCTTTGAAGAGTAAAAGCACAGGTGTCCTCCGGTGAAACTGCAGGATAACTTTTCTTAGGATATTTCCAGCTTAGGGGGCTCTAGAGGGACCCTGATGAATGTCCTATAGTGTGACTTAAAAGAACCAACAGGTCCCTTGTGAAAAAGAAGTAGGCCTACACTTTAGGATGCTTTAAACAATAAATTATAAATCATGGAAACATGCTTTTTTTCATTACTTTAACTCAACCTTTTTTTTTTTTTAACTTTTACATCTAGATTAAACTATATGTAATTAAAAAAATAAATGTTTTTTTATTTTATTTTATTTTTTACAGTTAATTACTGAATTAATATACTTAAAGGGGACCTAGTATGCCCCTTTTTACAACAGGTGTCTCCAGAATGTGTCTGTGAAGTTTCAGCTCAAAATGACCCCACAGATTATTTATTACACCATGTTGTAAATGCCCATTTTTGAGAGGAAGGAAAAACATGCTGTTTTCGTACATGTATCTTTAAATGCAAATGAGCTGCTGCTTCCCACCCCCTATCCAGAAGAGGGCGGAGCCTGTACAGCTCATGGCTCGGATACTCTGCCAAAAACTAAAACATCTGTTTTGTTTTAATTATCATCTCTATGGCAGTCACACTCACTTGACATTGCTCATCATCATAAATGTTTAATATCTGCATATGTTTTAAGTCAGTCTAAACTTCTGATATATGGTTTTATGAGCACGCGCACAGAAAGCTGGATGTCAGACGGAGCGTCCTGTGAGTATTAAAATAAATTCTCTTTCACGTCTTATTGCGCTTAAAACTTTCGAAAAACACAAAGTTTACATAAACACAGTCACTTAGGTATGTGAACATAAACAGCAGGGAAAGAAGAGTGACAGCAGCGTAATAGGGGCTACTAGCCGGGGCCCATGGGCCACAGCCCAGTCAAGCCCAATGGCATGTCCGGCCATGGTCGTGATACACTATATTGCCAAAAGGTTTGGGACGCCTGTCTTCACACATTCACATGAACTTTAATGTCATCCCATTCTTAATCTGTAGGGTTTAATATGGAGTCGGCCCACCCTTTGCAGCTCTAACAGCTTCAGCTCTTCTGGGAAGGCTTTCCTCAAGGTTTAGGAGTGTGTTTATGGGGATTCTCCTAGAAGCGCATTTGTGAGGTCAGGCACTGATGTTGGACGAGAAGGCCTGGCTCTCAGTCTCCGCTCTAATTCATCCCAAAGCTGTTCTATCGGGTTGAGGTCAGGACTCTGTGCAGGCCGGTCCAGTTCCTCCACACCAAACTCGCTCATCATGTCTTTATGGAGCGGCGCTTTGTGCACTGGTCAGTCATGTTGGGACAGGAAGGGGCCGTCCCCAAACTGTTCCCACAAAGTTGGGGGCATGAAATTGACCAAAATGTCTTGGTGAAGCATTAAGAGTTCCTTTCACTGGAACTAAGGGGCCAAGCCCAACCCCTGAAAAACAACCCCCACACCATAATCCCCCCTCCACCAAACTTTACACTTGACACAATGCAGTCAGGCAAGTCCCATTCTCCTGGCAGCTGTGTATGTATACATATACTGTCTATGCTTGACTATGTACTGGAAACAATATTGACATGCCGTACTGATATAGTTCCCTACTGCTAATATTCATTTACTGTTCAAATAGTATTGGTCCAATACAGGATTTAGGCAAACTAATGTAAACTGAAGAAAAAGTTTTTAGAATTTAAATGCAAAGTGTGACATTTTTAGTATAAGGAGCATATACTGTGTGTTTTGAAGACACTCATAATACATTTGTAATGTACTTACAACACAAATAAAGTACACTTTAATATCACTAATCAAGCATGCAATTAGTCCCCCCATATTTAAAGTGTATTAAGTATACTTGAAGTTGTCCCAATTTAGCACATAAAAGTAAATTAAGCGTTACTACAATTTAATTACAACTAAAATTGACTTTGCTGTTCCAAAATAGCAAACTTCAAGTTAAATAATCATTAACACACTTGAAGTATACTGATAATTAGTCTGGATGCAAGTATACTTAGCTCATTTATGCTTATTCATCAGGGTTGAAGCAATACGCTGCAGGAAAGAGTTGAGAAACCCGGCCATAATGCATCCTGCTGCCATCCCTTCCCCCCGTAAACAACACATATACACACACACACACACCCAGCCATCCTGATCTAAAAGAAAGCATGATTCATCGGACCAGGCAACCTTCTTCCATTGCTGCATCATGGTCTAGTTCAGACGCTCACTTGCCCATTGTAGGTGCTTTCGGCGATAGACAGGGGTCATCATGGGCACTCTGACTGGTCTGTGGCTAAGCAGCGCCACTTAACTGTGATGCACTGTTTCACTGGTTGTCCTTAATTGCACCACTTTTAGTGAGTACTAACCACGGCTTACCGGGAACACCCCACAAGACTTGCTGATTTGGAGATACTCCGACCCAGCCGTCTAGTTATCCCTCTTTGGCCCTTGTCAAAGTCACTAATCTTTTTGCTTGCCCATTTTTCACATGAAATTCAAGAACTGACTGTTCACTTGCTGCCTAATATATCCCACCCTTGGCAGTTTATGATATAATCAATGCTATTCACTTCTGTGTGTAAATTGGAGGGAGTTTGTCATCTGACCAAACTGAAGGATTTGTGAGATATCATTAACTTGTAGAGCTTCTTACTTTATTTTCAAAACAAGAAATACACAAGTGTAATACATTTAAAATTATTTTGTTAACAAAAAGATAGACAAGAATAATAAAAACTCCTAAAGGAATACCATGAATGGATAATGAAGTAAAGTGTGTCAGATTGATAAATGTAAGTGATTGAGTTGGATGTTCCTTGGCAGTTACACTTGGAGACGTGATTGGAGACGTTTTTCACTGGTTGTGCTGGACTGTGTTTTCAGTGGGAAGGCGTTGGATTCTGTTTAAACAGCCTTAAACACAAAGTGCAGACATGGGCACTGCAGAAAAGGCCCTAGCCAGCTATGAGGTCACCGAGGTTGTGAAATAATTGCTTAATATAGTATTAACTCTAAGTATGCAAGAATATTGCACACAGCTCAAGATCAGCAGCCTGTCACCACTTAAAAATATTTCAAAATATTTGAGATGACCAATCAAATCAAATTAGGCTGGCTTTATGTTCACAGAACCGAAGCTGCTGAGCGCGAATTCCAGCGAACGTGCAAATTCAGTAGATGGCGCTCCCGGTACACAAGCTGGTGCTGCGGCACTTTACGCTTGACACTCGCTTGTCACATAGAAGAAGAAGAGAGACAGTGGCTGAATCCGAAAGCGCCCCCTCATTCACTATCGCCTATATTATCTACTAATAAAGTTCACTTGAAGGAGTGAATGAAAACGAGTGTGTGAAGTCGGACAGCCGTTGATCTGTACATCGGCTGTACACTCATACGCTCACGGTTCGGTTTGTATCATGGTTTTAGGTTCACCGTTTCGGTGCGGTTCAGTATTTGCTATGTTCAGGGGAAAAAAGGACTACTGTCAAATAAAAATAAAGAAAATAATAAGAACAAATCATTTAAATACAAGCAGCAGCACAAATAAATACTATTGAGCAAAGATACTAATAAATTAAACTATGCTTTTCAGGTTTTTCAGGTACCTCTAACATTAGTTTTCAGGTACAGAAATTGATCAAATGTAAAATAACATTGCATGTTTGACTGTATAAATTAAAGATGAATCCTATTAAACTTACAAAAGCTATTCAATCAAGAGCAGTGAGTGATGTCCTTGTCTTTTATTGTTTGACATTAAACAGACAGCAGTAAAGGGTCCTGCCCCTTTAAGACCTAATGCACAGATATGTGTCGTCTTTCTCGACTGTATAAAGTTTACTTAAGGCATATTCAGACTATGTCTGCTAGAATACTCATCAAGATGGACATGTCGACATACTTTTTGCGTGAGTTTGTCTGTTCAAGAGCAAGACTTGAAAGAGAACTCAATATTTGCGCTGTGAGACGTGTGCGCGCTTTCGGATGAGTGCACAGAGACACATTTTCTCACAGTGCACGCGACTTCACATTCGCGTCTTCTGGCACTACACCCGGGTGAAGACGGCGAAAATGACTGGTCATATTCGAACATACGGCATGCAATGAACAAAATTTACAAAGAGAGAATTATTTAAAAAAGCTCTCGTCAGACGACACCCCGGATGGGAAACACTGGCCTAAGCTACTGTCTGTGTACTGCCCCCTGCTTGACTGGAGGTCTAGCAACCCAAGTGCAAGCCACTTCACAGACACAGATAGTTGCGTGTTCTGAGTTAACACAATCAGAGCGTAAAAATATGGGATATTTTATGGGAAAATTCTAAAACGGGAAGACAGTGGGAAAACAGTGTTCATTTTGACAGCATATTTTGATTTAGTTTTAGTCATAGTCTTTTGACTAAAATGCCATTTAGTTTCAGTCATATTTTAGTCACCTGAATTGTTTTTAGTTTTAGTCTAGTTTTAGTCGACTAAATATCATAAACATCATCTACAGTAGATTTAGTCTCCGAAAATCTAATGAGTTTAGTTCAATTGTAATACATTAAGCATTTAAGCCTTACATAACCGACTGTCACTTGAACTGACATTTTGACATCATTTTGTTTTTGACATTAAAAATACACGAAAGAGCTCAATTCACTTTTTTGTTTGTTTTTAAAAACATCTATATAGTTTTTATAACTTTGTATTTCTGTTTTAGTCAGTAGGCCATATCAGGTTCAGCTAAACAAAGCTTCAAATTAGTTTTTTCAGTCAAATTTTTACTTCAGTTAACATTTATTTAATTTTAAGTAACCAAGATTTTTTTTTATGGTTTTAGTTAACTATTATAACCCTGATTTTTTATTGAATATGTGTCAAATACTGGTCTTTCCTCCTGACTATGAAATAAAAGGGAATGAAACTAAACACAGTTTATTGTGTAAGCAAAAACGAATGTATAATGCGTGACTTTTAATTATAAACCAGCTGGAAATACACGGGACTCTTATTTTGAAATGTATGCGTCTTACTATTGCAGTTGCAGGAGCTCATTCAAGTTCAGATGAGGAGATAAAATATGCATTGTTACAACCGTCTAAAACATGTTACTATATAAACATCGTAAAGTAAACATTGTCCTTATTCATCAGCATCAGTTCATAAACAATATCCTGGCATAAATGTGTGTTATTGATTGACTGTGAGCCGCTCTGGAGCGCTGGATTGGGGATGCGTGAGCCTGTAGAGCAACAGCGCCGTGTTCTCCAGCGGTTAGATCAGCTCAACTCAAATGAGCGCATCTGTTACACAGGACATCAGTTCTGACTGCATCTCTTCCCTAATCGGCCCTCCCGAACATTTTCCTCTCGTTTTTATTTGTTGACGAAAATGACAGTTGATTTTCTTCATAGTTTTTGTCATCCAACACTAGTTTTTATTTAGTTATCATCTCGTTTTCATCATTTTCGTCATAATTTTCGTCAACAACCTTTTTTCACTGATGTAAACGAGACGATAAAAACTAGTGTTGGATGACAAAAACTATGAAGAAAATCAACTGTCATTTTCGTCAACAAATAAAAACGAGAGGAAAATGTTCGGGAAAAGAACTAAAATATGTGAGAAACCCGGAAAAAACGGGAGGGTTGACAGCTATGGTTATGATTGCACGAGATATGCACCACGAGAGCAGCGCGTTCCGATCACAAAACTCTCCTCTCCACCGTGAATAAATCACAATCCGAATGCACAAGGTTTTTCACTGAGGTGTTGTGCACAGTTAATGTGAGAATCAAAGGCGAACGGCGCGTGACATAAGTCACGACCAAACGTTAGCGATTGGTTATGGCAGATCCAGAGTGACTCTTGGCAGATCCAATAGTTTTAAACTTCAACAGAGTTCCCGCCTTCAAGGAAGTAAACGCTTGTCAATGGAGAGTGGCCAGACTCTCTGTACAAATGAAATGTAGAAGAGTCTGGTAAGACCAGGCTAGTAAATGAGTCCTACCTGTCGCAACATTCCCTACTCTGCCTTCTCTTAAAAACATGGTTCCCAACGAAAATATTGTTTCATGTAAAACATGTTGAAGATTAGCAAATAGGCTGTCAATTCATAAAATAATCTGTTATTTCCTCACAAAAGCTGTTTTTTCACCCTAGTGAAGCCTCTCCCCCTTCGATATCCATTTTTAAAAAACAGCCTCTGGTCTCGTTCCCTGCGTACCACCAAAGCCGGAGCCTTAGCTGTAGCCATTATGCTTTTTTTTTTTTTTTTGTCTAAAGGTTGCAGGCTTGTCTTCCATTGGCTTTGTTTGTATTAATCCTGAAGACCTTGATTAGCTGGCATGAGTTGGTCTATTAAGTTACTGTTTGGCAATCCACAGTAAAGTGTTGTGAGTAAATTGGCTACAATCTCAACTCTCGGACTGTGATTGTTGACATTTCATGACAGCACACATTTTGAAAGGTTGCTGAATGTCAAAGCCTGTCACAGCCCAAAGAAAGGATCGTCCCGTGGCTGGTCAGTGAATGGTCAAGTGTTGTAGTGGTCACGCCTCTTCTTCATACAAAAACAAAAACAAAAGCAAGAAACAAACTAAACATGAAATTGGTGAAATAGTGTCCATACACACCAGAACAGATTATTTTTAACATTTTAACAATAAAATTGATTCATACTGTTTGACGTGGTGTTATTCTGTCAGTAGAATGACAGAAATAAACAATGAACTGAATGTGGTAAGTAAAGATACATTTTAATATATTAATATTAATAAGTATTTGTAGTTATAATTATTGTAACATTTCATTATAAAAATGTCTCATAATAGTAATCAGTCACTGCTAATTTCCGTCCATTCATTTAAATACGTTTCTGGTTGAACTCAGTACATTTTTTCAAGCCCACATGAGGACTGTTCATCTGTTAATAGCACAAGTTTAGTGGCTAAAATGCTGATTAGGTCAATTTCCTTAAAACAAATGACCTGGCCATTCTGGGCATGCTGACAATTACAGTTTTGTTTCAGCTTCTGTTTCTTCTGAAATTCTACATGATTCACACAAGTTGCGACATTGTGACATTGTAATGGATGTGTCGATTTGAGGCATTGCACAATGCACCAAAGTTAAATCAAAATATAACGAATTTGTTTGCCCATATAATCTTAAGATTTTTAGGTTAAGCTTATTTGGCTTGCTGTCTACTGATGAGGGGCTCGATGAAGCAGCTTCAACTCAAGCTCTGATATACCCCCACAGTGACTAAATGATTATGTTTATTTATTTATGCATTTGGCAGACGCTTTTATCCAAAGCGACTTACAGTGCCCTTATTACAGGGAAAACCTGGAGCAACGTGGAGTAAAGGGCCTTGCTCAAGGACACACTGGTGGTGACCGCTGGGATCGAACCAGCAACCTTCTGTGTATCAGTTCCATGGTTTAACCCACTGGACCACCATCTCACACATGTAGGGCAAGGTACCTAAAAAAAATGTGGAGTTTGGGGAGGTGGTGGGATGCTGGAACATCTGAGACTGAGGGGAGGTAAGCAGCTGTTTATATACTCTGGCTGTTGGCTGTTGATTGGAAGATTAGATGGGCTCGCTCCTCCCTAAATTACGTTTGGAACTTCACTTATTTTCCTTTTACATGCAGTTAAGGCAGTGTAAGTTGAGGTGAACCGAAGTGTATACCGGACAAACTTTTCCACTGCGGGTCAATTTGAATCCTAGTGTCAGAAATCCATGAAAAGGAGACTTTTAAGAAGTACACATTTTATCAGCCTGACAGCAAGCTAGTGTTTTTTTTAAAATGTATTTCCATTGTACGCAGCAAGCCATGCTGTATTACTCTCAAGGGATATGGTATATGCAAACTCATGGGATGAACGTTAGGGAGGATCATGATTTTCACGTTTCTACTGTTCAAAAGCACATCAAATCATCAGTTTCCTTGCAATACACCCTGAGATTATTTGGTTTGCAAACACTTAGGGATATATTGACAATCCCTTGTTCATGTACTTCAGGTTGCAAAGCAATTGCACTGCTATTCACAAACCCTCATGGGATAGTAAAGTGTTAATAAATGACACTTTGATTCTGAAGTAAGGGTTGTTGTGCTTCCTCAGAGTTTCTAAGTTCACTTTTCTAACACATCCTGAAAAGTGAAGTCAAAACATTTTGATGGCCCCCAGGTGGCTGAATGTAGTATAGCTCATAAACCCCACCCTCTCCAATCTAATGGGACGTGAGACAAACTAAACAAAGATGGTTTCTATCATTTTAGATTTACATTTTAGATTCCTTTTTTGGCAATAATGAGTATACAACCGATGTACGCTCAACAGCTAGAGAATACCCATAATGCTCTGTGACAGTCATGCCGAATGAACTGGATGGATGATTCAGCTGCGGCGCCATATTCTGTGGAGATGCCAGAAGATGGCGCCGCAGCTGAATCATCCATCCATCCATTTTCCAGACCGCTGGTCGAATGTGGGTACAGTGTAATATCATACAGGTATGAATTCCTTTTTAATTGATTATTAAATTGTTTAATTAAGGTTTATAGATAGTTTCCACGACAGAGTTTATTCCTTTAATCCTCATTATTACTGGAGCTGCAAGTTTTAAATGATTATTAAACAGCAAGCACAAACTATGGCACACACAGTGTCCAAAATATGCTCACTCATTTTCATTCTCTCCTTCAAGTGCACTACATATTAGTGGAGTAATGTAGGGAATAGTGAATGAGGGTATAGGGGGCGATTTTGAACACATCCGATATTTACGTTTACATTTATGCATTTGGCAGACGCTTTTATCCAAAGCGACTTACAGTGCCCTTATTACAGGGACAATCCCCCTGGAGCAACATGGAATAAAGTGCCTTGCTCAAGGATACACTGGTGGTGACCGCTGGGATCGAACCAGCAAACTTCTGCATATCAGTTCAGTGGTTTAACCCACTGGATCACCATCTCCACTGCCTCGATATCTGGCCTCGTCCATAGACTGTAAAAAAATATGGACGTAGACGTCACTCATTGGTTTGCCATCGGGCCATCTTGGCAGCGCGCCACCATGCATCACTGAAAATGGGCAAAGAGGCTGGATGCTGAAACCATGCCCGCCTAGCTCGACCATAGTGGCAATCCACCTGTGGACACGCCCTTAATTATGCAGAACTTTAAGGCTTAATATAATTTCAATGGATGAGTTATAAAAAAAAAAATTCCTCACAGTTGTCATGAAGGGCAAAATTAGCTGTATAGACCAAAACCACTTTTTGTACCAGGCTTTTTGTGAAGTTGGGAATTTTAACATGGGGGAGACACAGATTTGATTCCCTCTAGTGGCCAGTCGATGAATTGCAGATTAAGTCACTTTCAAGAGAGAACGCGGGAGGTTGTCCCTTGGTCTCGTAGTTGTCTAACCTCAAAGACTGTTCAGACTCTTGTATATCTACCTGTGGTTTCTCAACCTGTTTGTTCTCTTCATTGATTTTCCTTCACAGTTCCTCCAGTGACTGTTCTCCAACATTTACTCTTCAGCTGTGCTCCGCCCTCATGCTACTGGCCATCAGACTTCTTCCTGTAAACTCACTGATGTTATTCTCAAGTTGAGTGCTCTTCTTGTTTTATGAATTGAACGTTTACTCACCGGTTTCCTGTGTTTACCACCTACCGACAATAAACACTGCTTCTTCATTTACCATCTGTGTGTGTGTGTTAAAGGGTTAGTTCACCCAAAATTGAAAATTCTGTCAGTAATTACTCACCCTCATGTTGTTCCAACCACCTTTAATATGTGACATCAATGGTTTCCAAAATGGGTTGGTTACCAAAATGGTGTAACATTTATATGCTCTGTTTTGATTTAGTTTTCATTGTCTTTAGGTTCTGTTTTCCCTGTGCCTGTTATTTCACCCAGCTTCCATGTGTGTCTTATTAAAGGGGTCATGAACCTTCGTTCATCTTCGTAACATAATTTAGTATATTTTTGATGAAATCTGAGAGCTGTCTCACTCCTCCATAGGCTTTCAGAGGGAATGAAACTTGATGGCCCAGAATAGTAAGTAAAAACGTCATTTAAGGAGTCCAAATGACTACAGTGGCTCTGTATTAAGTCTATCATGCGACGAAAATACTTTTTGAGCGGAAAAACAACAAAAATAACGACTTTATCCCACTATTATTGTTCAATTTGAGCCTCTGACGAGAGTTCGCGGGAGTGCCACGACGCATGCGCGAGAACTTGCGCATGCGTCGTGGCACTCCCGCAAACTCTCGTCAGAGAGTATATAGTGGGATAAATAGTGGGATAAAGTCGTTATTTTTGTTGTTTTTCCGCTCAAAAAGTATTTTCGTCGCATGATAGACTTAATACAGAGCCACTGTAGTCATTTGGACTCCTTAAATTACGTTTTTACTTACTATTCTGGGCCATCAAGTTTCAGTCCCTCTGAAAGCCTATGGAGGAGTGAGACAGCTCTCAGATTTCATCAAAAATATACTAAATTATGTTCCGAAGATGAACGAAGGTCTTACATGGTTGGAACAACATGAGGGTGAGTAATTACTGACAGAATTTTCAATTTTGGGTGAACTAACCCTTTAATATGTGACATCAATGGTTTCCAAAATGGGTTGGTTACCAAAATGGTGTAACATTTATATGCTCTGTTTTGATTTAGTTTTCATTGTCTTTAGGTTCTGTTTTCCCTGTGCCTGTTATTTCACGCAGCTTCCATGTGTGTCTTATTAAAGGGGTCATGAACTGGCTTAAAAAAAAAAGTTATACTGTTGTCTGAGGTTAACTTATGACGTTCGTGTGGTTTTTACATTCAGAAACATCATAATGAATAAGTAAAAGGCTATTTTCTGTTTTTATGGGCGTGCCGCACTGAAGACTTAGAAGTAAACGCCCATGGCTAGGTTTGATAAGATTTGCATATTTATTGAGCTTCAGCTCCCCTGTCAGTACACGTGAGGAATTGTTTTGAAAGTGTCTGGAGAAACGCTCACAGGACTCGAAAAATGACTTTATCAAGTCAAAACTTTATCAAACAAACACAATGATTCATCTCTCATCCACCTGCGATTGATTGGAATGTTATTTTTGTATCATTTCGCCCGATTATCAGTGAATATAACCGCAAACCGCACACACACACACACACACACACACACGCGCACGTGCAAGAAAGGAATGTTATTTCACTATAGCCCGTTGGCAGGCCGGTGATAGCCCGTCTGAAAAACACATAGCCCCGGGACGTTGCTCTTTGCGGGCACTGGCGTTACAAGTCCAAGTCTGATCACGAATGAACCAATAACACCTTCTCCAGCCTGTGACCGCGTGCTAAGGTATTGTGGCAGGGTGAAGAATCACACAACACAGGATTAAGTGAAAAGCCCCCGGAGGGTGGGTTTTATTGTGAACAGGTGAAATATACGTGGACGGTGACGTGCAGGTGCGCTGTGCTTCCTTCCTCCTCAAGTGCAGGGTGCCTCGCGGTGACGTCAGTGGGACGGTGTGGCCAGAGTGTCACAGGCTGCTGTCTGAGTGAGAGAGAGAGAAGTGTTAGCGTTCGCTGCATGGAGTGTAGTGCTCAAACTGGAGTCCAAATGTGCTGTGCTTTATAGTGGGTGTTGATCGCCTGCAGCTGTGACGGTCCGGTCTGTGCTGAGTGCTGGCAGGTGATCCCCGTTGGTTGCCAGGGCCAGGGCTTGTCACACTCCCCCCCCTAAGCGTCGCTCTGGTCCTGTAACGATAGTTAGCCACATACACTGGGGAACATAGGGGTGGGCGGGGAGTGTGCCCTGACAGACCTGCGTAAGCCGACCACAGCCTGGAGAGTCCGTCGGCGTTGGAGTTGGCCGTCCCGGCCCGATGTACCACCGTAAAGTTGAAGTCCTGGAGCGCCAGGAACCACCGCGTCACTCTGGCGTTGGTGTCCTTGGCGCGGGCCATCCACTGCAGCGGGGCGTGGTCCGTCATCAGAGTGAAGCGGCGTCCCAGCAGGTAGTAGCGGAGCTCCATTGACTGCCCACTTGATGGCCAGGGCTTCTTTCTCCACCGCCGCATACCTGGTTTCGGCTGGGGTCAGCTTACGGCTGATGTAGGTGACAGGATGCTCTTCACCCTCTCGGACCTGGGAGAGGACCGCCCCTAGGCCCGTGTCCGAGGCATCTGTCTGCAGCAGGAAGGGGCAGTTGAAGTCGGGCGCCCGCAAGACCGGTTCCGTGGTCAGGGCGGCCTTGATGTCCCGAAAGGTCCTGTCCAATGCGCTGTTCCACTGCACCTTCTCCGGCTGCCCCTTCCTGGTCAGGTCTGTCAGGGGAGATGCTAAGGTGGAGAAGTCAGGGATAAAGCAGCGATAATACCCCACCAACCCCAAAAAGGCTCGTACCTGAGTTTTGGTCTCCGGGCGGTGTGTCGACAGGATGGCGTCTAACTTTTCCTGCTGGGGCTGGATCAGTCCTCTACCCACCCGGAAACCCAGGTACTGAGCCTCGGCGAGGGCAAGATGGCATTTCCGGGTGTTGGCGGTCAGTCCAGCCCGCCGGAGTTCCAGGAGCACCCTCCGCAGCCGCTCCAGGTGGTCCTGCCAGGTCTCGGAGTGGATGACTACATCGTCGAGGTAGGCCGCCGCATACGCTTGGTGGGGACGGAGAAGAATGTCCATCATCCTCTGGAACGTTGCGGGGGCCCCGTGCAGGCCGAAGGGGAGGGTCCGGTATTGCCAGTGCCCACTGGGAGAGGAAAACGCCGTCTTCTCCTTGGCGGAGTCAGTCAGGGGGACCTGCCAGTAGCCTTTGGTGAGGTCTAGGGTTGAGATGTACCGGGCCCTCCCCAGACGTTCCAACAACTCGTTGACGCGAGGCATCGGGTAGCCATCGAACTCAGAGACCTCGTTGAGCCGGCGGAAGTCGTTGCAGAAGCGGAGGGTGCCATCTGGCTTCAGTACCATGACGATAGGGCTGGACCAGGTGCTGCGCGATGGCTCAATTACCCCTAACTTCAGCATCTCACAAACCTCATCCTCAATGGCCTGTCTCCGAGGCTCGGGGACCCGATAGGGCCGCTGCCTTACGATGAGTCCGGGTGCCGTGCGGATGTCGTGCTGGATCACATTAGTCTGCCCGGGATGTGCCCGGGACGAACCGCCCCCCACTTCAGCAGGTTGATGTGATATAACTGCTCTTCACGCCGCCTACCCGGCCTGCGCAGCTGGTAGTTAACGGGACCCACTCGTTCTATGACGGTGAATGGACCTTGCCAGGTCGCGAGGAACTTGCAAGCTGAGGTGGGGACCAGCACCATGACTCTGTCGCCCGGCTGGAACTTACGGGACTGAGCCGCCCGGTTGTACAGCTGCTGCTGGGCCTGTCGCGCCTTCGTCAGGTGTTCCCGGACTAATGGCATGACCCTCTCGATCCGCTCACGCATTTCCCTCACGTGTTCGATGGCGGAGCGGAGAGGTGCCGGCTGCTGCTGTTCCCAGGCTTCACGGGCCACATCCAGGAGCCCTCGTGGCTGATGGCCGAAGAGCAGCTCAAACGGGGTGAAACCAGTCGAGGCTTGGGGGACTTCTTGGACTCCGAACAGGATGTAGGGAAGCATCAGGTCCCAGTCTCGTCTGTCTTCGGTGGCCACCCGCCGGAGCATCTGCTTGAGGGTTTGATTGAAGTGCTCTACCAAGCCGTCCGTCTGCGGATGATATACTGTGATATACTAACATACTACCGATGTTAGCCGGGTGGGCGATGGGAGAGCTCGGAGCATCCGGTCAACGGTCACCCGCTCCGCAACCTGACCCGCGGTGGGTGTAACTGGAAGACTTGTCACAGTATGTAATCAATAGATATCAAACCATCTGTAACAATGCAATACTAACACATATAAAAACATGTTTTACTCACATAAGTGTGTTGCACCGTTCCTGTCGGATCCAATATAGAAGCACAGCATTGTGTTTTAATCTCAATATGTCTGCAAATCCAGTCTCGACTTGTATTTTGTTTACAATCGATCCTGCGGTGAAATGAAGCGAACAAACTCGCAATGTCTTACATGCGTGAGCTGGAACCGGCATGTTTATTGCTCTGTAGCGCGATCCGTTTAGCTCCATGAGTCGGTGGGCGGGCTTGAGGCGGCGCTATAGCATTCAATGACGTCAGTGGTCGACATATTCTGAGCTCTCGTTTTCTGGGCCTGGTGTCAATAAAAGCTTTTCTTTGACTAACAAGGACGTTTTCAGCTCGGAAACTTACCGGATATTCTTTTATCACAATGAACTTTTATATATCAAAGGCTCAAGGGAAAGTTGATTTCTCAATTCATAACCCCTTTAATGATTATGCTCATCTGTACTGTTAATCATCTCATTAGTTCTCCTTGTTATTTAGGCCCAGTGTTCCCTGTGTTCATTGTTTGGAGTTGTCTATGTTATGTGATTGTGTTTCCTGTGATTCTTCTCTGTATTCGTTGGATTTTGTATCAAAGACTGATTGTATCTTCATCTTTGTGCACTTGTTTATAAGAGCACTGTGACAAACGGTTACCGATTTTCAGATTGTAACTGTTTTCTAGTTGAGACCAGCTAATTCGAGACCGAGTTCAGAGAAAATCCACAAACAACATTAGAACTTAATTTGATTGACTTTATAGTTATGGAGGGCATGCACAGACTGGCTGCAGAAAAAAATGCTGCCTTTTTAATGCAATGTGAATGTGCCGGAGGAAGAGAGGTTAGGCGGCCTTCTGTTAGACATTTTTGGGGGGAGATGTTCAGTGTTGAGACTGTCAGCAGTCATCATATCTGTATTCATTTTATTATTTAATTAAACGAGATTTGGTTTTCTCTGTGACATTTTTGTCCTACTTTGTAAACAGTAAATATTTTAAAAGGACACAGTTGAGACAAATAATGTAGCAATGCGGCTTTCTGGAAAGCGGGATCACTACAGGTTGATGGCAGTTGGCATGATGTCACACTCCCATTTTTTATAGCATCAAATAACTAACTAAAGCCGTGTTTCTACCGCAGGAACTTTCCCCAGGAACTAGGAACTTTGGGCTGGTACTCTGTGTGTTTCGACTGCAGGAACCAGGGTCTAAATGAAGTTCCGGGTAAATATTTCAACCTCCAAAAGGCCCTGCTCCCAAGGTAGTACTTTTTCAAAGTTCAGGAACTTTCGGGGGTGGGACTTGGGTGCTGAACATGCTGATTGGTTGAGCTCACGCAGCATTTTATTTCAACCGGCATTTTTAAAAGTCTTTTGCTAGGTTCGTACTGCGTTCAGTAAATATCAGTCTTGCTCTTTCTGTCCGATGGCGCACGTTGTCTCAGCAATCTCACGGTCAATGTCCGTAATAGCTGATAATAACATACGTTGTCTTATTTTAAATCTAGCTTTACGAGCTTTCAGAATACGCTTTAGTGACAGTGCTTGTCTCTTTTCCGCCATTTTGTTAATGACCTCTTTAGTAAACAAATACATAACTAGCAAAAGCAGCTTGCATCTCCTCCACTTGTTATTGTTGCAGACAGTGTCGCGCAAAAGTGATTAGTCCTACATCACCGGACTAATTTCACGGTACTTTAGACCGCAGTGGAAACACAGACAGTAGCAGGTCTGGGGGAAAATAAATTCCTGTAAAAAAAGTTCCTGGTACAAATTGTTCCGGGTAATTACGGTGGAAATGGGGCTTTAAACTAAACTTATTAAAAAAATAAACTGAATACTTGAACTTACATCAAGTGTGATAAAAACTACCTACAATGACAGAAACCATCTTTGTAAAATTATTTTAAGTGTAATTTGATTGTTTAGTTTGTCTCGCGTCCCATTAGATTGGAGAGGGTGGGGTTTATGAGCTATACTGCATTCATCCACCTGGGGGCCATCAAAATGTTTTGGCTTCACTTTTCAGGATGTGTTAGAAAAGTGAACTTAAAAACGCTGAGGAAGCACAACAACCCTTACTTCAGAATCAGCCGAAACAGTAGTAACATATTCTTTAGCACTTCTGTTTATCTATCTCAAACTCAGTGGTGCACACAGTACTAACCAACCTCTGTGGCCATGATAATTCAGCATTATCTGTGCAAAATACAGCCTTTTATGTGTTTGTATACAAAAGAGCAAGCACAACAAATGTTTGTCTGAACATAAGGAAAGAACACAGAAAACATCATTGTTTTCTGACCTGTGAGCTTGAACACATGAACTCAGGTTTGATGTCATTCCTAGCGCCGAAGTCCGACTTCTGAGTCCAATTGATTGCAGCATAATAATCAGCCTTTATGATTTAAATGATGTAAACTATTGATGAAGGTCAGAAAAGGATTTATCAGAAAAGTTTGACTGATTTCATTGAGGCACAGTAGCTCATGCCCCAATCCCCTGGATGTCACTAATGCATAGGTGTCCTGATATCTTTACCTGACATAATAATCTGTGAACACTTTTGCCAGACAATGAAGCAGAACAGCTGCATAGTTACTAAAGCTACTTTTAATGCTCGTTGTGTGAAGGTGTCTGCAGCCACACACACACACACACACACACACACACACACACACACACACACACACACACACACACACACACACACACACACACACACACACACACACACACACACACAC
Source organism: Romanogobio albipinnatus (assembly GCA_023566225.1). Taxonomy (NCBI): domain Eukaryota; kingdom Metazoa; phylum Chordata; class Actinopteri; order Cypriniformes; family Gobionidae; genus Romanogobio; species Romanogobio albipinnatus. Next base: position 51,335,056 of record CM042243.1, read on the forward strand.
ACACACCCAGGTCTTGTGTGTATAATTACCATAATGAAACTCTTATTGAGCTTAAGAGAGGTCAGCTGTAAGTGGCCTTTAGCTAATGAGAGAGACAGAGGCATTAAGGGACAGACAGATCAGCTGCTCACACACACACACACACACACACACACACACACACACACACACACACACACACACACACACACACACACACACACACACGAAAGTATATGTGTGAGATTTGGATGGGGGGTCTGTAAGGTTCAGCTCTAAGTACATGTATAATTCATATAGCTCTTTCTTTATCTTGATTGACAGCATGCCCCCAAAACCCCTCTTCCACAAACTCACACATACACATGCCAGTCTTTACTCTGCACACCTTAGCAGACACATGCATACTGAGACAGAGGATCAGCCTCCTCCTATCACTAGGGCAAGAGCAGGTCCAATGTTATGCAACGCTTGCATTCTTTCACATCATAAGATCAGATCCCCTGTTGCTTTGTCTGCTGATCGGCCGGTCGGCCATGCAGTCCCTTGTGAAGAAGAAGTACGCTTAACTGTATTGGGATATGCACTTGTAGTGTAATATATATATATATACACCGATCAGGCATAACATTATGACAGGTGAAGTGAATAACACTGATGATCTCTTCATCACCTGTTAGTGGGTGGGATATATTAGGCAGCAAGTGAACATGTTGTCCTCAGAGTGGATGTGTTAGAAGCAGGAAAAATGTAAGGATTGAGCGAGTTTGACAAGGCCCAAATTGTGATGGCTAGATGACTGGGTCAGAGCATCTCCAAAACTGCAGCTCTTGTGGGGTGTTCCTGGTCTGCAGTGGTCAGTCTCTATCAAAAGTGCTCCAAGGAAGGAACAGTGGAGAACCGGCCACAGGGTCATGAGCAGCCAAGGCTCATTGATGCAAGTGGCACCGAAAGCACAAACAGTGGGTACGTGAGCATCAGAACTGGAACACGGAGCAATGGAAGAAGGTGGCCTGGTCTGATGAATCTTGACTTGGCCTCCAAATTCCCCAGATCTCAATCCAATCGAGCATCTGTGGGATGTGCTGAAAAAAACACGTCCGATCTATGGAGGCCCCGCCTCGCAACTTACAGGACTTAGTAAGTTGGATCTGCTGCTAATATCTTGGTGCCAGATACCACAGCACACCTTTCAGGGGTCTAGTGGAGCCCATGCCTCAAAGGGTCAGGGCTGTTTGGGCAGCAAAAGGGGGACCAACACAATATTAGGTCATAATGTGATGCCATAATGATATGCAAAGGAGATGTGTTACACTGCAAATGGTGGTCACACCAGATCACACCAGACTGGTTTTCGGACCCCCCAGACCCCGCCCAAAACAGTAAAACTGCGCATTTTAGAGTGGCCTTTTATTGTGTCCAGCCTAAGGCACACCAGTGCAATAATCATGCTGTCTAATCAGCATATCATCTTGATATGCCACACCTGTGAGGTGGATGGATTATCTCGGAAAAGGAGAAGTGCTCACTAACACAGATTTAGACAGATTTGAGAACAATATTTGAGAGAAATAGGCCGTTTGTGTACATAGAAAAAGTATTGAGCTCAGCTCATAAAAAATGGGGGCAAAAACAAAACAAAAAATATATATTTTGTAATCTTCCCTTGTAGATATATAAAAATAATGCACTAAAAGGCCACTTAATTGTAGTTAAAGAGAGACTTTCATGACTGATTCTTAACACACTTAAGTGCACTTTCTTTGAAATAATGTCAAATGAAAAGTTTTACTTTTAAATACATTGTAATGAGGTATGTTGTTATGGAGGCGGGAACCGGCAAACATTCAAACACTTTATTAATGAAAAGAACACAAACTGAAAGTAGCAGGAAGCCCCTTATAGAAGACTGCTACACACATAATAAAACATAAACAAAACATAAACAAAACATAACCTAAAATCCAGGCCTGATCCTCTCTCGTCGCTCCTCCTTTTATGCATCCGAGCTCCTCTGTGAGACCGGTGCGGCGCGCCGTTCCCACGGTCCCTCTGCCTCGCTGCTTGCCACATACATTTAAATCATTATGTTGTAATAATCTTTTGTCATGCTTTAAAGTACACTGTAACAATGTCTGTTCATGTGGGTGGAAAGGAAGAAGGCAGGGTCGGCGATAGGCTTGAACTCGTGGGATTTTATTTTCAACTCAGAACAAACATTTGGCGCCACGCGCACTAGGTTAACTTGAACACTCAAGACTTGTAAACTTCTCTGTATAACAACAGCTTTCTCTTGGTCAGCTTCCACTCAGGTCCCACGAGTCCTCAGCGTCCCTCTCTCTCAGCACACGCTTTTAACCGGTCTCTCTGCGCCAATCACTGCAATCAGACACAGGTGTTTATCATCATGCACTTGACCTACTTTCTCACAGCTCGTCTCCCGACTCCCTCCATCTGTGCAGACCTCGTGAAACCACGCCCCCCTGTGTTGACTAACATACTAAAGCACATTATATTATTACACATGATTATAATAATAATAATAATCATATTAATAACTGTAATGTGTTATTTGACATTAAAGTTTTTAGTTACAAATATAGTTAAATACATGTCATACTATAAGCTTCTATAAACTCAAGTATATTATTTTAAAGTATGTTATTTCCTTAAGTACTCTTTTTAAAAATGTGCTAAAGTGTATTTTTTTCACAAAACATGCTAAACATCTTCTTTGTTAATCCTCACAGGTCAAGTGAACAGAGAAGCCACACCGCTAACCAAAAGCCCTGGAGTTCGAAGCACTTATCAGGCTCAAATTACTTTTGCATATTAATTGCATTTTATTATATTACAGTAGATATTTAAAGGGGCTATATGCGTTTTTCTGAAATTTAAACTCGCGACTGACACCTGTGGCCAAAAAACAGAACTGATCTTCATTTCTGCTCGCTCTCGCAGCGCGCGCTCGTACGTGCACACTTCACAAGTCATCTGCTGCAAGGAGGTCAACATTATGTTTACAGAGGTAAGAACAGTCAAATACATATATTGTTTGAGATAAGTGTTCTCTTATCAAAACGTCAAACGTGTAGCTGACAAACTACACAAAAAATTAATACATTAAATAAATAAATAAACCCATTTCGCCATTGGCATACACGCTGATGAAGGGCGCACAGACCGAAACTTTTGTAGAATATTAAAAACACAAATCTGAGCACTGTCCTTGACGACTGAGCACTGTCCTTGACCACTTATTATACACAAGTAGCTTACTATCACCAAGTATGAAAGACACATATACATAATACTATTTAGCAATATTTATTGACTACATGTCTTATGTGAAATAAAATGCATCACACTTTACATCTTCATTTACCTCTTATTTTTTGTTAAGATGTAGAAACAACAAACAATATAATGTAGCTTTACATGGCTATATAATAAATCCTCCAAGGCTCAAATGCGAAGCCGATGTTCACTCTAGTCCTTGCAATGCGCCGGTCTCTCTCAATCTTCGACCTTTTTTGACCACTTGTCAGGGGTTTAACTTTTTTAGTCTTCTGTGGAGTTACTGTTGGTTTCCGAGTTGTCCTGGGTCTCTTTGTGTATTCGTTAAATCCATTGCACTGCTTGCGAGTGTAGGCTACTTGCTGACTAGCGGTGGTGGCAGAGTGATCTGAAACGTTTAACATGAACGCGCTTGACGTCACATCCGCAGACAGCGCGGGAAAAGACGACCCGTCAGAAAATATGAAAAATAGGATACAGGCTTATAGGTGCACCCACTGTGAGCGGACAAGGTGTCAGTATGCTCATCAGGAGATGTTTGAGTCATAAATGGTAAAATAAAAAGGCTATAGTTACGTTTATTTTGGGGAAAAAGTTGCATATAGCCCCTTTAACCAGTCACAGATTATTTTTGGAGGTATCAAAAGCATTACATTTCGGCTGTCTTCTGCTTCACAACTCAGATGTGAAGGCTTTGGGACTGTGTGTGTTCTTCTGTCGCCGTCAGTCAATCAGCATGTCATGATGTCATCGTCCTGCGGCACCAGGGTTATCAGTCATATGGCATTTACGGCCCAGGTGATTGAGTCAAGTCAAGTCAACTTTATTTATATAGCGCTTTTAACAATGCAGATTGTTTCAAAGCAGCTTCACAGTGTTAAACAGGAAAATAATGCAACAGAATTTTATTCAGCCATATTGCCGTTCCGGAGAAAACGGTGATATCATCAGTTCATTTCAATTACCATACAGTGACAATGTGGGCTTTAGATCAGTAATTAGATCAGTCATTTAGTTGATATGGTTAATTTAGTTTAATAATTAGATTTATTTGGATATTTAGTTAAAAAATGTAGTGTCCCCAACTGAGCAAGCCAAGCCAACAATAACAGCATCAGCAGCAATAAAAGCAATAACAGCAACAGCAATAACAGCAACAGCAATAACAGCAACAGCAATAACAGCAGCAGCAATAACAGCAACAGCAATAACAGCAGCAACAATAACAGCAACAACAGCAATAACAGCAGCAGCAATAACAGCAACAGCAATAACAGCAGCAGCAATAACAGCAGCAGCAATAACAGCAACAGCAATAACAGCAGCAGCAATAACAGCAGCAGCAATAACAGCAGCAGTAATAACAGCAGCAGCAATAACAGCAACAGCAATAACAGCAACAGCAATAACAGCAGCAGCAATAACAGCAACAGCAATAACAGCAGCAACAATAACAGCAACAGCAATAACAGCAGCAACAATAACAGCAACAGCAATAACAGCAGCAACAATAACAGCAGCAGCAATAACAGCAGCAACAATAACAGCAACAGCAATAACAGCAGCAACAATAACAGCAACAGCAATAACAGCAGCAGCAATAACAGCATCAACAATAACAGCAACAGCAATAACAGCAGCAGCAATAACAGCAACAGCAATAACAGCAGCAACAATAACAGCAACAACAGCAATAACAGCAGCAGCAATAACAGCAACAGCAATAACAGCAACAGCAATAACAGCAGCAGCAATAACAGCAACAGCAATAACAGCAGCAACAATAACAGCAACAGCAATAACAGCAACAGCAATAACAGCAGCAACAATAACAGCAACAGCAATAACCAGAAACAGCAATAACAGCAACAGCAATCACAGCAGCAACAATAACAGCAGCAACAATAACAGCAGCAACAATAACAGCAACAGCAATAACAGCAGCAACAATAACAGCAGCAGCAATAACAGCAACAGCAATAACCAATAACAGCAACAGCAATAACAGCAGCAACAATAACAGCAGCATCAATAACAGCAGCAGCAATAACAGCAGCAGCAATAAGAGCAACAGCAATTACAGCAGCAGCAATAACAGCAGCAGCAATAACAGCAGCAGCAATAACAGCAGCAGCAATAACAGCAACAGCAATAACAGCAGCATCAATAACAGCAGCAGCAATAACAGCAGCAGCAATAAGAGCAACAGCAATAACAGCAACAGCAATAACAGCAGCATCAATAACAGCAGCAGCAATAACAGCAGCAGCAATAACAGCAACAGCAATAACAGCAGCATCAATAACAGCAGCAGCAATAACAGCAGCAGCAATAAGAGCAACAGCAATAACAGCAACAGCAATAACAGCAACAGCAATAACAGCAACAGCAATAACAGCAGCAGCAATAACAGCAACAGCAATAACAGCAGCAACAATAACAGCAACAGCAATAACAGCAGCAACAATAACAGCAACAGCAATAACAGCAGCAACAATAACAGCAGCAGCAATAACAGCAGCAACAATAACAGCAACAGCAATAACAGCAGCAACAATAACAGCAACAGCAATAACAGCAGCAGCAATAACAGCATCAACAATAACAGCAACAGCAATAACAGCAGCAGCAATAACAGCAACAGCAATAACAGCAGCAACAATAACAGCAACAACAGCAATAACAGCAGCAGCAATAACAGCAACAGCAATAACAGCAACAGCAATAACAGCAGCAGCAATAACAGCAACAGCAATAACAGCAGCAACAATAACAGCAACAGCAATAACAGCAACAGCAATAACAGCAGCAACAATAACAGCAACAGCAATAACCAGAAACAGCAATAACAGCAACAGCAATCACAGCAGCAACAATAACAGCAGCAACAATAACAGCAGCAGCAATAACAGCAACAGCAATAACCAATAACAGCAACAGCAATAACAGCAGCAACAATAACAGCAGCATCAATAACAGCAGCAGCAATAACAGCAGCAGCAATAAGAGCAACAGCAATAACAGCAACAGCAATAACAGCAGCAGCAATAACAGCAGCAGCAATAAGAGCAACAGCAATAACAGCAACAGCAATAACAGCAACAGCAATAACAGCAGCATCAATAACAGCAGCAGCAATAACAGCAGCAGCAATAAGAGCAACAGCAATAACAGCAACAGCAATAACAGCAGCATCAATAACAGCAGCAATAACAGCAGCAGCAATAAGAGCAACAGCAATAACAGCAACAGCAATAACAGCAGCAACAATAACAGCAGCATCAATAACAGCAGCAGCAATAACAGCAACAGCAATAACAGCAGCATCAATAACAGCAGCAGCAATAACAGCAGCAGCAATAAGAGCAACATCAATAACAGCAACAGCAATAACAGCAGCAGCAATAACAGCAGCAACAATAACAGCAGCAGCAGCAATAACAGCAGCAACAATAACAGCAGCAGCAATAACAGCAGCAGCAATAACAGCAACAGCAATAACAGCAGCAACAATAACAGCAGCAACAATAACAGCAGCAACAATAACAGCAACAGCAATAACAGCAGCAACAATAACAGCAGCAGCAATAACAGCAACAGCAATAACCAATAACAGCAACAGCAATAACAGCAGCAACAATAACAGCAGCATCAATAACAGCAGCAGCAATAACAGCAGCAGCAATAAGAGCAACAGCAATAACAGCAGCAACAATAACAGCAACAGCAATAACAGCAGCAGCAATAACAGCAGCAACAATAACAGCAGCAGCAATAACAGCAGCAGTAATAACAGCAACAGCAATAACCAGAAACAGCAATAACAGCAACAGCAATAACAGCAGCAACAATAACAGCAGCAACAATAACAGCAACAGCAATAACAGCAGCAACAGCAATAACAGCAACAGCAATAACCAATAACAGCAACAGCAATAACAGTAACAGCAATAACCAGAAACAGCAATAACAGCAACAGCAATAACAGCAACAGCAATAACTAGAAACAGCAATAACAGCAGCAACAATAACAGCAACAGCAATAACAGTAACATCAATAACCAGAAACAGCAATAACAGCAACAGCAATAACAGCAACAGCAATAACTAGAAACAGCAATAACAGCAACAGCAATAACCAATTACAGCAATAACAGCAACAGCAATAACCAGAAACAGCAATAACAGCAACAGCAATAACTAGAAACAGCAATAACAGCAACAGCAATAACCAATTACAGCAATAACAGCAACAGCAATAACCAGAAACGGCAATAACAGCAACAGCAATAACCAATAACAGCAACAGTAATAACAGAAACAGCAATAACAGCAACAGCAATAACAGCAGCAACAATAACAGCAATAACCAATAAAAGCAACAGTAATAACAGAAACAGCAATAACAGCAATAACAGCAACAACAATAACCAATAACAGCAACAGCAATAACCAGAAACAGCAATAACAGCAACAGCAATAACCAATAACAGCAACAGCAATAACCAGAAACAGCAATAACAGTAGCAACAATAACAGCAACAGCAATAACAGCAACAGCAATAACAGCAGCAACAATAACAGCAACAGCAATAACAGCAACAGCAATAACAGCAGCAACAATAACAGCAACAGCAATAACAGCAACAGCAATAACAGCAGCAACAATAACAGCAACAGCAATAACCAGAAACAGCAATAACAGCAACAGCAATAACAGCAGCAACAATAACAGCAGCAACAATAACAGCAACAGCAATAACAGCAGCAACAATAACAGCAGCAATAACAGCAACAGCAATAACCAATAACAGCAACAGCAATAACAGCAGCAACAATAACAGCAGCATCAATAACAGCAGCAGCAATAACAGCAGCAGCAATAACAGCAGCAACAATAACAGCAACAGCAATAACAGCAACAGCAATAACAGCAGCAGCAATAACAGCAACAGCAATAACAGCAGCAGTAATAACAGCAACAGCAATAACCAGAAACAGCAATAACAGCAACAGCAATAACAGCAGCAACAATAACAGCAGCAACAATAACAGCAGCAGCAATAACAGCAACAGCAATAACAGCAGCAGTAATAACAGCAACAGCAATAACCAGAAACAGCAATAACAGCAACAGCAATAACAGCAGCAACAATAACAGCAGCAACAATAACAGCAACAGCAATAACAGCAGCAACAATAACAGCAGCAGCAATATCAGCAACAGCAATAACCAATAACAGCAACAGCAATAACAGTAACAGCAATAACCAGAAACAGCAATAACAGCAACAGCAATAACAGCAACAGCAATAACTAGAAACAGCAATAACAGCAACAGCAATAACAGCAACAGCAATAACCAGAAACAGCAATAACAGCAACAGCAATAACAGCAACAGCAATAACTAGAAACAGCAATAACAGCAACAGCAATAACCAATTACAGCAATAACAGCAACAGCAATAAGCAATAACAGCAATAACAGCAACAGCAATAACAGCAGCAACAATAACAGCAACAGCAATAACAGCAGCAACAATAACAGCAACAGCAATAACCAATAAAAGCAACAGCAATAACCAATAACAGCAACAGTAATAACAGAAACAGCAATAACCAATAACAGCAATAACAGCAACAGCAATAACCAATAACAGCAACAGCAATAACCAGAAACAGCAATAACAGCAACAGCAATAACAGCAACAGCAATAACCAGAAACAGCAATAACCAGAAACAGCAATAACAGCAGCAGCAATAACAGCAACAGCAATAACAGCAACAGCAATAACCAGAAACAGCAATAATAGCAACAACAATAACCAGAAACAGCAATAACAGCAACAGCAACAGCAATAACCAATAACAGCAACAGCAATAACCAGAAACAGCAATAACAGCAACAGCAATAACCAATAACAACAGCAGCAATAACCAATAACAGCAATAACAGCAACAGCAATAACCAATAACAGAAGCAGCAATAACCAGAAACAGCAATAACAGCAACAGCAATAACCAATAACAGCAACAGCAATAACCAATAACAACAACAGTAATAACAGCAGCAGCAATAACAGAAACAGCAATAACAGCAGCAGCAATAACCAATAACAGAAACAGCAATAACCATAGTTCCCTGATAGGGAACGAGATCCTGCGTCACCGCTTTGGGAACGCCTCTGCGTGATTGCGTCGTGAAGCACGTATGTCATCAGTCCAATAGAGAGACGGAACGTCATAGGCGGGTGACGTCATAGACCCGGAAGCTATAAAGCACACCGGCAAACACACGCCGTTAGCTTCTGAAGAAGGCCTGAAACAAGGCGCTTGCGGGCATGCGAGGAGTATTACCGGGTGACGCAGCGTCTCGTTCCCTATCAGGGAACTAAGGTTACAGTCGTAAACGAGACGTTCCCTTTCAAGGGAACTCGCGCTGCGTCACCGCTTTGGGAACGAGAATACCCACGTCCCCATGCGAGTCTGGATGCCCGCCTGTAACAGCTACGAGGCGAGCACCCGAGACCCTTGAGTAGCAGAAACATCTAGTTCATAGAACCTGACAAAAGTATGCGTATGCGGCGAGGACCACCCCGCCGCATCACACACTTCCTGCAGGGAGGCCCCTGCCAAGAGAGCTTGAGAAGCAGCCATACTCCTAGTGGAGTGGGACCGAACAGCCAAAGGAGAGGGCTGTCTGGCCGCCACATAAGCCAGTGAGATAGCCTCGACTACCCACTTGCTCATCCTCTGCTTTGACACCGGACCCCCACGGGATGGAGGTCCGTAGCAAACAAATAACTGATCAGTTTTCCTCCACAGGGCAGCTCTGTGGACATAGGCGTCTAAAGCGCGAACGGGACAAAGCAGATTTAACTTTTTCTGGTCTGACGTCGTAAAGGGGGGAGGACAGAAGGCCTGGAGCACAATAGGTCTCACAGGATTAGTGAGGACCTTAGGAATATACCCGGGCCTCGGAGAGAGAAAGGCCTTAGCCATACCCGGGGCAAACTCCAAGCACGAGGGTGCGACAGAGAGGGCTTGCAAGTCCCCAATTCTTTTAAGAGAAGAAATAGCAAGAAGAAAAATAGTTTTGAAAGTGAAAAACTTTTCAGAAACTTCCTCGAGCGGCTCGAAGGGAGCCTCGGAAAGGCCTTGAAGGACGATAGATAAGTCCCAGGCCGGCACCCTGGTGCGTGTCACAGGTCTCAGTCTCAAGGTTCCACGGAGGAAACGGGTTACTAGCGGGTGTCGCCCTAATGAAACTCCACTCAAAGGAGTGTGGTAAGCTGCTATGGCCGCCACGTACACCTTTAGTGTGGAGGGGGCTAACCCAGCAGAGAATCTCTCCTGCAGGAACTCCAGCACCACGCTCGCAGGGCAGTTAACTGGATCCCGCAGGTGATCTCGACACCATAAGGTGAAGAGTCTCCACTTTAGGTAGTAAAGTTTCCTCGTAGAAGGAGCTCTGGAGTGTAGAATGGTCTCAACAACCTCAGTTGAGAGACTTATGAGCTGGGCCCCCTCAGAGGCCAAGCCCACAGTTTCCACAACTCCGGGCGGGGGTGAACAAAAACTCCGCCCGCCTGAGAGAGAAGGTCCCTCCTGAACGGGATCTCCAGGGGAGAGCCGTCGAGGAGAGACACCAGATCCGAGAACCATACCCGGCCCAGCCAGAACGGGGCTACTAGAAGGAGACGGGCCCCGTCCCGGCGCACTCTCTCTAGAACTCCCGGAAGCAGAGCGATCGGGGGGAAAGCGTACAGTGGCAGCCTCGGCCACTCCTGTACCATCGCATCCAGTCCGAGAGGAGCTTGTGAGTGGCGAACAGGTCCACTTGGGCCCTGCCGAACTTCTCCCAAAGGAGCTTCACCACATCGGTGTGGAGTCTCCACTCCCCGGGCCTTGGCCCCTGCCTCGACAGGATGTCTGCTTCTACGTTCAACCGCCCAGGAATGTACATAGCCCTGACTGACAGCAATTTTCCCTGAGCCCAGAGGAGGATAAGGCACGCCAGCTTGTATAAGCGACGGGACCTCAAACCCCCCTGATGGTTGATGTAGGAGACCATGTGCTGTCTGTGCGCACAAGCACATGATGGCCCCTGAAATGCGGCAGGAAGTGCTTCAGAGCCTGAAACACCGGCAACATTTCCAGGCAATTTATATGCCACAAACGCTGGTGCTCCTGCCACAGACCCTGGGCCGAGCGACCACTCATGGTCACCCCCCAGCCCGTCAGGGAGGCATCCGTGGTCAGAGAAGTACGCTGACACGGTGCCCCCAGCGACGGGCCCTGGGTCAGGAACCTGGGGTCCTTCCACATAACCAAGGTGCGGAGACACTGCCGCGTTGCCTTGATTACGCGAAAGGGGTTCCCCCTCGGGGAAAAACCCCTGGTCTTGAGCCACCACTGTAGTGGCCTCATGAACAGCAGGCCCGAAGGAATAACGTTGGACGCGGCTGCCATCAGACCCAACAGTCTCTGAAACTGCTTCACAGTGAGCGGCTGGTCTAGCTTCACCCCTTTCACGGCTGAGAGGATCGACCCCACGCGAGGCTCCGACAGACGAGCCTGCATAGCGACCGAATCCCAACTCACGCCGAGATAAGTGATCTTCTGCACAGGAGAAAGAACACTCTTCTTGGAGTTGAGCCTCAGCCCCAACCTCCTCATATGTGCGAGAACAACATCTCGATGCTGAACCGCAAGACGCGCTGACTGTGCTAGTATCAGCCAGTCGTCGATGTAATTGAGAATGCGGATCCCCTGCAAACGCAAGGGGACCAGAGCAGCGTCCACACATTTCGTGAACGTGCGGGGTGAAAGGGCTAAACCGAAAGGAAGCACTCGATATTGGTACGCTTCTCCTTTGAAAGCGAACCTCAGGAACTTCCTGTGCTGCGGAAGGATGGAGATATGGAAATATGCATCTTTGAGATCTATCGTGACAAACCAGTCCTCGGACCTGATCTGAGACACGATCTGTTTGAGTGTCAGCATCCTGAACTTGAGCTTTGCCATGGCTCGGTTCAGGACGCGAAGATCCAAGACCATCCTTCTTTGGCACTATGAAGTACCGGCTGTAAAAGCCTGACTCCCTGTCCGGAGGGGGGGGGGGGCCCTCTCTATAGCCCCCTTTTGCAGCAGAGTCTGTACTTCTTGAGTCATCACCAGAGCCTGCACAGGGTCCACCACAGTGGAGAGGACCCCTTTGAAGCTGGGGGGACGGCATCTGAACTGAATCGCGTACCCCAACTTTACGCATTGCAGGACCCAACGAGATATGTGAGGCAGATTTTCCCACTCTGACACAAAATCTACTAAGGGAACCAGCCTCTCGAGGCTGGTCTCTGATGTACTCTGCACCGCGAGTGCAGCGCCCTGAAGCGGCGAACTGGCAGGGAACGACTGACTCGACGGCATAATTTCCCTCCGAAGAGGGTGCGGTCCATCCTCGGATGACCCGCGGGGCCCCTCCGCGCCCCGGCACTCGGGCGGGGTTGGCGGACTGACCCCGTGAGGGTACCGCGGACGCACGGGTACCGTGTACAGCAGTAAGCACCGTGCGCCCGCGGAGGGGATCGCCCTCACTGTCCTGGGCCCAAGGGCATCAGGACTTCTTTGACGCAGCCTTCCTCGCCACAATGACTGTCCTCAGATCAGCCCTGGGGTTAGAAGGCTGCACCTGTGAGCGCCGCGCACCCGATGACCCTTTCTGCGGGGGTGTACGAGTGGCGACACTCACTCTCTGCTGCGAGGAGCTCGTACTCGGCGTCTGCTGCTGGGCGGGAGCCCAGACCTGGGGCTTACGGGGAAGGAACTGCTTGAGCGCCGCTGCCTGTTTTTTCGCCTCCAAGAACCGGTCGGTAACCGTGGTGACAGCGTCCCCGAACAGGCCCTCCGGAGACAGCGGCGCATCAAGCAAAAAGCTCTTGTCCCTTTCCTTGATATCCGTAAGATTCAGCCATAAATGCCTCTCTGTGGCCACCAGGGCTGCCATAGAACGGCCGACGCATCGGGCCGTCTCCTTGGTGGCACGGAGAGCAAGATCGGCAGTCGATCGAAGTTCATTAATAGTATCGACTCTGATCTCGTGGCTTTCCCCCAGGTCCCTTAGCAGATTAGCCTGGTATGCCTGCACAATAGACATCGTGTGCAGACACGTGGCGGCTTGACCTGCTGCCGAGTATGCTTTGCCCACAAAAGAGGATGTCACTTTAAGAGGTTTTGTGGGCAAAGTCGGAGCCTTTACGGTCGACGCAGACTCGGGTGACAGATGGCTCGCAAGCGTCTGTTCAACCCGAGGCAGCTGACCATAACCGTGTCTCTTACACCCCGCGATATTACTATAAACTGACGTTTGCGGGGTGAAAATGCGTGCAGACACGGGCCGCTTCCAAGACCTCGACACCTCGGTAGTCTCCACCCCCTGCATCGATGCTACAGACATCAACCTCCTCGGAGGAAGATAGCTGCAGCATCGCGGCCGCTCCCCGGGCGGGAGAAGCCGCAGAGCGGGCTCCCGAACCCAGAGAGGCAGCGCTGGATCTGGCGGGTGAAGGAAGAGATAGGGCGGGGCCCGTCTCCATCCCCTCCATCAGATCCTTTTGCGAACCCCACGACATGAGTCGCCGCTGAGCCTCAGCAGCAGCGGGACCCGTGCCGTGGGGAGCGCTAGCCGTGACGCCCTCCTCGAAGAGCGCCCGGCGGGATCGCAGCACGCGAAGAGGCAGTGCCTCACAATGCTCGCAGCCGGCACCCTCGAGTGCCGACTGCGCGTGCTGCTCACCCAAACAAACAACGCACATCAAGTGTGTATCCCCGCTCGTGATGTAGCGAGAGCAGGGAGGAACACACTGTCTGAAACGCTGTTCGCTCATCATTTTTCTCTTATCAGTGTGCTTAATGGTGAGAGTGCAAACAAAACAAAACAGTCTGAACTCAGACACAACACAAAGACACTTTGGACAGTAACACAGAGCGCTTGTTGAAGGCAACAGAAGCTAACGGCGTGTGTTTGCCGGTGTGCTTTATAGCTTCCGGGTCTATGACGTCACCCGCCTATGACGTTCCGTCTCTCTATTGGACTGATGACATACGTGCTTCACGACGCAATCACGCAGAGGCGTTCCCAAAGCGGTGACGCAGCGCGAGTTCCCTTGAAAGGGAACAGCAATAACCAGAAACAGCAATAACCAATAACAGAAGCAGCAATAACCAGAAACAGCAATAACAGCAACAGCAATAACCAATAAAAGCAACAGCAATAACCAATAACAGCAGCAGCAATAACCAATAACAGAAGCAGCAATAACCAGAAACAGCAATAACAGCAACAGCAATAACCAGAAACAGCAATAACAGCAACAGCAATAACCAGAAACAGCAATAATAGCAACAGCAATAACCAATAACAGCAGCAGCAATAACTAATAACAGCAATAACAGCAACAGCAATAACCAATAACAGAAGCAGCAATAACAGCAGCAGCAATAACTAATAACAGCAATAACAGCAACAGCAATAACCAATAACAGAAGCAGCAATAACCAGAAACAGCAATCACAGCAACAGCAATAACCAATAACAGAAGCAGCAATAACCAGAAACAGCAATAACAGCAACAGCAATAACAGCAACAGCAATAACCAGAAACAGCAATAACAGCAACAGCAATAACCAATAACAGCAGCATCAATAACCAATAACAGCAATAACAGCAGCAGCAATAACCAATAACAGCAGCAGCAATAACCAATAACAGCAGCAGCAATAACAGCAGCAGCAATAACCAATAACAGCAGCAGCAATAACAGCAGCAGCAATAACCAATAACAGCAATAACCAATAACAGCAGCAGCAATAACAGCAGAAGCAATAACCAATAACAGCAATAACAGCAATAACCAATAACAGAAGCAGCAATAACCAGAAACAGCAATCACAGCAACATCAATAACCAATAACAGCAGCAGCAATAACAGCAGCAGCAATAACCAATAACAGCAATAACAGCAACAGCAATAACCAATAACAGCAGCAGCAATAACCAATAACAGCAGCAGCAATAACAGCAGCAGCAATAACCAGAAACAGCAATAACAGCAACAGCAATAACCAATAACAGCAGCAGCAATAACCAATAACAGCAGCAGCAATAACAGCAGCAGCAATAACCAGAAACAGCAATCACAGCAACAGCAATAACCAATAACAGCAGCAGCAATAACCAATAACAGCAGCAGCAATAACCAATAACAGCAGCAGCAATAACCAATAACAGCAGCAGCAATAACAGCAGCAGCAATAACCAGAAACAGCAATCACAGCAACAGCAATAACCAATAACAGCAGCAGCAATAACCAATAACAGCAGCAGCAATAACCAGATCTATTCCACCAAGAACAACATCAACATTATCATATTGATGTCCATGCTAAATGCTCAGAGTCATGACAAAAAATTTCAATCATGCACATACAAACATATATCTCAAATATATACTGACATCTGACCTCTACAGTGTTGCTCTATAAAAAGGGAGGAAATGTATTTAGGAAACTAAGTCTAAAATAGAGTTCTTATGTGTCAAAACTTTGTAAGTCACAATGAAAGGACAGGACGTATGTACATGTGTGTGTGTCACAGTCAGTCTGTGCTCAGGGAGATGCAGCTGGTACCAGAGTCAGTGTCTGTGGGTCTGCAGGCAACATTTATTTTTAACTCTCTTTCTCTCACACACACACACACACACACACACACACACACACACACACACACACACACACACACACACACACACACACACACACACACACACACACACACACACACACACACACACACACACACACACACACACACACACACACACACACACACACACACACACACACACACACACACACACACACACACACACTTTGCTATACTCAGAATTCATTTGCAATATATCTCATTGCTAAATTTGCATTCCCTTGTGAAAAGATGCACACTTTAGCATACTTTTATGCAAATAAAAAACTGAATGTAATGTTTTCAGACAAATGCATGTTAATTCCATTCAAATGAAAATGTATAGTTTCAATGTATATGCTACAATGCATTTTTAACTCAGTTAAGTGCATCTTTTCATAATTTCATTATTACTACTTCTGTCTTTGGTGTACTGCTGAATATACTTATGGCATTTATGGTAAACTAATATTAATGTCATTTCTATTGAAACTTTCACGTCAGCTTGAGCCGATATACACAGCCATGAAGAACAAGCTGATCAATCTGAACCACTTTCGCAAGCAGGATGTTTCACGGTGGTAATTCTTTGTTTTATACCTCTCTTAAATTGTTATAACTGTCATTTCTCATGGCAAAACCATATGTCCATTAACACACTGACCCAGGGCTGGACTGGTAATCTGGCATACCGGGCATTTTCCCGGTGGGCCGATGCACTTTGGGGCCGATACAAGGTTATTTTTTTTATTTATTTTTTGCCACTGATTGGCCCATCATGCGGGGACAGCAGCCCATTGGTTTGTCTTCTGAATTGACAGGCCAAAGCTAGAGATACCTCCCTCCATATTCATAGACTGTGTCCCTTTTATGCGCTGTTTTTTCTATTTTTATTTTTTTGACCGCATGAAACTGCAAAAGACGAATATCCGCACAGCGCTATCAAACGCGCGTTGTGTTTCTGCTGCTCTATGAAGTGGGAATTTTGTTTTATACAGTCGTGTGATATGGGAACATGTTCTGCCGCTGCGGTGAATCAGCTGAAAACAGCAGCGAGCATGTAAATACATGACGAGGTAAATTGGAAAACGACAATACACGCAACTAGCTACAAACTTGTCACTCTAGCACAACCACAACAGCTTGCAGCCACTAACTGAAGAAATATGGTGTTTTGGAAGAAATGTATATATTAAAAATGTTGCTATTATTACTTACATTAAATATTGCGGAATATAAATCACTTTTATAGAGGCTGTTTTTGTATTTTCTACATGTGTTTACAATATTTTTTATTACAAATTCAATAGTTTATTGTTATTTATTTATTTTAGAAACCATATACCCATGGTAATGAGGAGCATGTTTTACCTGTGACTACCATGCTCTTACAGTTAAATGAAACTACAGTTAAACTATAAATAAAATGTCTTTAGGGTAATTAAAGGATAATTCAACAAAACAGCTTTAATGCATGGATCCCACGAATTAAGGACAAAGCTTTTTTCTCTTTAAATGAACTTTTTAATAGATCTAATGAAATTTGACTATTCCAAATGGAACCTCATGAAAGATAGATATCGGTGCTGGGAATTGTGAATTTGAATTTGCAGTAAATTCGATAATATCCAGGATTATTTGTCCCTGTCTTAGTTTTATTTATTTACTCCAATTTAAGGTCCTAACCCCAGCAAAAACATTCACGGGGGAACTCATGGGCCGGATGGGCTGGGTTTGCCAGGGCCGAATTTTAGCCCCAGTCCAGCCCTGCACTGACCTGCATCAAACTGCACAGTGAGAATACAATAAAAGGTCTTGGTTGAACTGCTGAGGAATAGTGTTCAAATATATTTTAACCACTGGTTCTTCAATTCTTTGGAAGTCCATGCAATGCTGGGTTTCTCTTGCAATGTTTCTTTAATATAGTGATACACTCTATCATGCCTTACAACTACCCTTGTTTGAGGGCAAGCCAAAGTAGCCAGAAGACGGGATTTTTGCTAATAAGTTATATCAGTGGTTCTCAGAGTGTGGTACGAGTACATTTTATTTACCTGTATGTAAGCACAGTGCAGTGCTAATGTACAAACTGTGTTTTTACAATTTTAAAGTGGCTGACAACAATACATATTCCTATTAGGAATAAACATCCTAGTTTTTGAACTGTGCAGAGCTGTAGCTGAATAGTTAGGCCTACTACGCTACTGTATTTTAATGTTGGTCATTATGGTGGTACTTGGAGAGCCAACTATTTTCTGAGGTGGTACTTGGTATAAAAAGTTTGAGATCCATTGAGTTACATGGTGACGTAACTACATTGCAGAAATAATGGCAGGAATACAAATAAGGCGTTTCAGGCAGGGGTTTTCTGTTGGAGAGATTCAGTCCTTTTTGTGTGGACTTTGTGCTTTAAAACTTGAAGTTTGTTTACATGCACAAACACTAAAGGTCAAATAAAAAACCATAACAGGTCCCCTTTATTATTATCTGCAAGTACAGTTACACAAAAATACTTTTAAGATTTGAAGCACACTTAATTTTCACAAGGGATAGAACTTCCAACTTCGGTTATTATTCAGATCTGACCTCAAGTCAAACATCATTATTCCTCATAATATTAGCAGTTAATATGCATTTAATTAATCCACTGTTTCTAGCCGGCTCTGTATTCATGTTAACACATTAAACACGAATAAGGAATATTCCAGATAGACTTTTTAAAAACATTATCTTGTCTATTTTAGATGTATCAGCTCATGTAGCGACACTTTCATAAGAAGCATCATGTCATGAAACTCTGAGGCCCAGATTAAAATTGCAGCTAAAATGACTCTTGTAACAGATTTTGGCAATAAGCATCAGTTGCAGCTGGACCTTAAAGTCTGAAACCCATATTTCTGGCAGAAGCAGCTAGCTAGAGAGTAAGATTAAAAAAGGGAAAGCGAGAGAATGAGAGTTTCCTTGAGGATGGGCATCAGTGAAGATGTTTAAGGATGATGAGAAATTCCTGAGGTTACACGCACACACACACACTTACCCAGCGCGTGAAGTGTGAAGTTAGTGGTCCAGTGAGAGCCCTGGGGGTCGCTGCTCTTGATGACAGATCACCCAGAACTCCATAACAGCTCATTATGTAAAAGCCTCATGAATAGAGATGTGACGGGCAGACTGCAGCCGTGAAGATCGAGGCAGAAAACGACAGAAGATGGGCGCTTCAGCATCTCAGATTTATTTCAGCATTATCAGCCATAATTCAGTCGCTATGATGAGCTGCCTCAGGCTGAAACGCCTCACGCCGGACAGCAGATATTAAAAAAATGCACACAAATCACATGATGTATGATTATAACTGAACAAAGCACATGATGTGTGGAATTAAATACCAAGAGAGTAAAAGGGATGGGAAAAAGCTGGATTTATTTGGTCCAGGGCCGTATAATTACCACAGAGATTGTTCCTTCATTATTCAGATTAGTGGTCCGTAAACCTACCATAAATATGTTAATAATTAAATATTATTATTTGCAATATAATGTAATATAATGTATAGTGTAATGCATGTAACATGCATATTGTTTATGGTTCTGTCATGTTTGCCTGTGTGCCCTGTAATTTGACCCAGTCTCCCAGAGTGTTTGATTGTTGTATTCAGTTCAACTGTTGTATAATTATCCCATTAGTTCCTCATTTAGTCTATTATTTATACTCCTTGTTTTCCTGCAGTCTTTGTCCTGGTTCAGTCATTGTTAAGGCGTTGTGTGATGCATTTCCCAGAGTGATCATGAATGAGTTTTGGATTAAAGACTTTCTGATTTATTTGTCTTTGTGCACTACTTACATACAAAACCTGTGACAGAAGACAGGACCATTGAGTTTATTATTGGAGTTTATTGGGGATTTTTTTTTCATGGACCTTCCAGCCGTCCAGCTGCTCTGTCTGGAGCAGGAGGGAAAAAGTCTTGAGGATCACACAAGGGTATTTTTAGACTTGGCGTACTGCACCAACTTCCCCAAACAACCTTCCAAGGTACGCCTACTTGTGGATGGTCCTCGGGAAGATTTCACCACATTCATGGGTTGGGTGCTGGTGAACAATGACTCCCCGTTCACCATCGGCCTGGCTGAGGACCCCACCAGCCCCACTCCACAATTTAGAAACCGGCCATCCCAACAATGTGCATCGCAGAGGGAGTGTTAATGAAGTGCGAGGGAATGGAGGAAAGCCCCACCCACAACCCCGTCGCTGTGAAGATTAATAGCATGGCCTCTGGAAACTATTTGAAGGATTTTTTGGAGGTGTTTGAGGAAATAATAGCTTTTAATCTCCTGTTTCCATTGGTCCCGCCCAGTTTAGAGTTTCCTGTTTCTCCAGAGTTTCCTGTATCTTCAGAGTGCCCGTCCATCCTCCCTCTCCCACCTCCTCTAACAGCCAGTTCCTCAGCCCCGTCTCTGCTGGTTCCCTTCAGCCTCTCTGCATCTCCTACACCATTCTGGGTGGATCTACCTCAGAGCTTCAGGTCACCAGCTCAGGTCAAGGATCTCTTGGCTCCACCTCCAGCCTCAGGACCTACGGCTGCACCTCGGCCTGTTGATCTGTTGGCTCCACCTTGGCTCCTCCCTCCCTCTGCTCGACTGGAAGCCATCGTCCTGACGGCTTCACCAGGTTCCCTCGTCCCACGGGCTCTGCCTTGGTCAGAAGTCATCCTTCCTGCACCTTAGGCTCCATCTGGCCCCGCGCCTTTGGGACGCGCCTTTTCGAGAAGGGGCATACTGTAACATGTATATTCTGTTTTTGGTTCTGTCATGTTTGCATGTCTGCCCTGCCATTTAAACCTGTTTCTCAGTGTGTCTGATTTTTGTATTCAGTTGACCTGATTAATTATCTTTTTAGATAATTCCTTGCGTTCCTGCGGTCTTTGTTCTGTCAACTTCAATGTTAAGTTTTGTTTAATTTGTTTCCTGAGTGAGTTTTGTAACAGTAAAAACTTGTTTCCTGATTTATTTGTCTTCGTGTGCTACTTATATACAACAACCTGTGACATTATAAACTTTATTGAGATATGATAGTATAGACAGGAAGCGAAGTGGGAGAGGGAGGGGCATTGGGAAAGGTACACGAATCAGGACTCAAACATGAGTCACCAGCTCCAAATATGCAGCTTCTTGCCTGTTTCATGATACTTTGAAAATGAAATGTCCAGTGAGTGAGTGGCACTCAAAGCATGTTCAGTATCTGAACCAGATGAACGTTAGTCTGGCAACATTTTATTACGTCAGTTGT
This sequence comes from Romanogobio albipinnatus, assembly GCA_023566225.1. NCBI lineage: Eukaryota > Metazoa > Chordata > Actinopteri > Cypriniformes > Gobionidae > Romanogobio > Romanogobio albipinnatus. The sequence continues at coordinate 51,356,358 of CM042243.1, forward strand.
TGTATATGACAGAGTGGACCTAGCTTGTTCAGTTTTCTCCAAAAATGTACATCACCATGGCAACATTTTATTGTTGTTCGTATCACGGCATCTAAAAGATTACAATTTCATGAAGTGGTGCTAAAAGGTTAATGCTCTATTGTGTTTCAAAAGCAAACATGAGATAAAAACACATTTGCTTAAATAACCATATCAACCATACCAAACCGTGATGGATGCATATGTTTGACGGGACTTATACCTAAGGGCTTCACATCACAAGTGCAGGTCTATACCAGGTGAGATACTGAGCAAGTGTACTACGTAAGAATTTTTTTCTTTTTCTTTTCTTTGATGTCATAACATAGTATTGTGCAAGAAACCAAGTGAAAATTTGAATGAAAGACCAAGATTTTCTATCCATCCTTTCTACAAACCACTTCTCCTATGTAGGGTCCTGTTTCATTACAAACATGACACTATATGTATATACTGATATAGTCATACAGTACATTATCGCGTGCTTACAAACATAAGCACACACCTACAACAAAGCATGTTGACAGAGAGAGAGAGAGAGAGAGAGAGAGAGAGAGAGAGAGAGAGAGAGAGAGAGAGAGAGAGAGAGAGAGAGAGAGAGAGAGAGCTGAAGAGAGCTCAAACACTGGGCAGCACCTGCTCATAAAAATTACATGAGACGATTTTAGAAGGTAAATGTCAGCAGGAACTAAAGAAACACTCAGAAAACTGTCTCTCAGACACACACGTCACACACTGAGTTTTAGATAAGCTTAAATGGCAGAAAGTCTCTTACGTACTCTGGGCTTTTGTGTCTGTTTTGCTTGTTGACAGTTCTGCAGATGAGGATGGAGATGTTGATCCTGTTGATTGACAGCTGTCATCTCGTAGCAGATAAAAGGCCTCAGAACACATGTTCACATGTTACCACATCATTTACTGCAACACAGCAGACCTCATTAGCTCGTTAGAGGGCGTGTGTGGGCTTAAAATCTCCGAAAAGTCCTGTTAATGGCCGGGGGTTGTGAGAATTGATCTTCAGTCTGAAGCAGTCTCTTGATGAAATGTACTTGCATCCATCACTTAACCCTCAATCTTGTGCCATATTTGACTAATTCTTCTGAGGATTTCTTTAATTTATCTCATTATTTTATTTAATTGTGACATGAATAATGTATCTTCTTGATCTATTTTATGTTGTATTGTGGTACTCTTTTGAAAAAGAAGTGTTTAATTGAATTGTGTAACGAGGTATGTAGATATGGGAAGGAGGTGGGAACTGGCGAACACAAACTGAAAGTAAACACGCAGGAAGCCCCTCATGGACGGCTGCCGCACACACATGTAATAAAACATAGTCAAGTCAAGTCAAGTCAAGTCAACTTTATTTATATAGCGCTTTTAACAATGTAGATTGTTTCAAAGCAGCTTTACAGTGTTAAACAGGAAAATAATGCAGCATAATTTTATTAAGCTGTATAGCCATTTGATGTCATCAGTTAATTTCAATTTCCATACGGTGACAGTGTGGGCTTTAGATCAATAATTAGATCAGTAATTTAGTTTATATGGTTCATTTAGTTTATTAATTAGATTTATTTCGATGTTTAGTTGAAAAATGTAGTGTCCCAAACGTAAAACATAAACCAAACACAACGTAAAGGCCAGGCCTGGTCCTCTCTCGTCCTTAACTCTCGTCGCTCCTCCTTTTATGCGTCCAAGCTCCTCCGTGAGACACGACCGGTGCGGCGCGCCCCGTTCTCATGGTCCCTCTGCCTCGCTGCTTGCCACATACCCCTATCTCCCCTCGCAGGCCATGGGGTACTCCCAAGACTGCGCTCTACTCCCCCCCCCCCCCCCTCCAAGGGGGACCGATCGCAATGGCCGCAGCACCTGGGGGTAAGGATAGACAAGGCGAGAGAAAAAAAGCTGGAAGCATGAGGAGAGACAAAGACAAGAGAGGAGAGAGAGGAAAAAAAAAATCTTGGTCCGGTTCCTGGACACCCTTTCCCCTCGGTCCTCAGCCAGCCGAGAGGCTCTTCCTCATTGTGCTATGCGAGGATACTGGACGCTCGGTGGACAGCTCGATCCTCCTGCAGAGAGTCCCGCTTTCCCTGCTCCTCACCCAAACATGGCGGACGGCAACAGGCTCCGGCCCAAGGCAAATGCCGGCGACTCCTCTGCTCCCTCTCGGACGGCAGCCACCCCACCTCGACCCAGGAGCATGGCAGCGAACTCTCTGTCCCACCGGGTCTTCCATCGCTCCAGCACCACCACCTCGGGCAGCCACTCGTGGTCTTCCCTCTTCCACGCTGCCCGTCCTCCTCAGCAACGCGATCCCCCTCAGCAGCGAGGGCTCTCCAACAGCATGTCCCTCCTCCCTCCCGGGTTTCGGCACCAATGTATCGAGGAATGTCGATAAATGGAAGAAGGAGGCGGGAACCGGCGAACGTTTAACAACTGTAATAAATAAAACACAAACTGAAAGTAAACACGCAGGAAGCCCCTCATGGACGGCTGCCGCGCACACATGTAATAAAACATAAACCAAACACAACGTAAAGGCCAGGCCTGGTCCTCTCTCGTCCTTCACTGTAGTCGCTCCTCCTTTTATGCGTCCAAGCTCCTCCGTGAGACACGACCGGTGCGGCGCGCCCCGTTCTCACGGTCCCTCTGCCTCGCTGCTTGCCACATACCCCTATCGCCCCTCGCAGGCCAGGGGGTACTCCCAAGACTGCGCTCTACTCCCCCCCCCCAAGGGGGACCGATCGCAACAGCCGCAGCACCTGGGGGTAAGGACAGACGAGGCGAGAGAAAAGAAGCCGGAAGCATGAGGAGAGACAAAGACGAGAGAGGAGAGAGAGGAAAAAAAAAGTCTTGGTCTGGTTCCCGGACACCCTTTCCCCTCGGTCCTCAGCCAGCCGAGAGGCTCTTCCTCATTGTGCTATGCGAGGGTACTGGACGCTCGGTGGACATTTATAGTACCAATGTTTACATTTGCATTTTGCACCGTACTTCTAACTGTAATATGCAACCACTGTCCACTGCACTTTTACACTTTTTTTCGGATAGCTCTGTCCATAATTTATTGCACTACCTTAATCCCTGCTATTCCTCATATTAGCCTAACATATTATTGTATACCTCTATCTGTAAAATTCTGTTTATAGTAATAGCCATCTGTATATTATATTCATAGTACATATTCACCTGTAAATTCAGTTCTGTTTATAGTAATAACCGTCTCTCTATTTATACATATTTATATATATTCAGTACATTTCCATGTCCTGCACTTACGCAGCCGTTGTATATCCTGCACTTGCTGCTATTGCACTTCTGGTTAGACCTAAACTGCATTTCGTTGCCTTGTACTTGTACTTGTGTAATGACAATAAAGTTGAATCTAATCTAATGTATTTATTACAGCGCTCAGTCTGTTTGGATAGGAGTTTATCAGTGTGGCACATCTTGACATCTTCGGCATGCTCAACATCAAATTTGTCTCATTATACACGCAAATGGATATGAAAAAGCTTTGAACAACTTTTGGCCAGCTTCTTCAGAAGATGACACGAGTACGATTTAATGAAGATTCGTAAAACACCAGGATACATTAGAATTGATTTATTTATATTTTAAAAGCCACTTTCATGTTTTGCATCTTCCGAACACATATTGATATCTGAATATTGCTGAGGCTTTGACGGAAACCCCTAGCGTAGCTAATGAACTGTAAAAATCACGATGTCAGCAACAACAGATAATGTGTGAATCCTGTTTAACATCTTACTCACAATACACATACACTCACACATTCAGACAAATGCACATGTATGCTGTAATTCACATATATACTGTACGCTGTTGTACACTCATAAATTCTTCCATTGGACTCAATGGACTCACCATTCACTCAAGTATAAAAAAAATATCAGATTTCCTCTATTCAGTGCTGAAAGTATTTAGAAGAGACCAAATCTAACACTGTGTACTGTGTGTGTGTGTTAGTGTCTCTTTAGCATGCGTTAGAGGGGAGTGCTTGCCCTTTAACCTCTGATTGGCAGTGGCGTGCGGCGCATTACAGAGAATATATAGTGCAATGGTATAATGAGTGATGGACAGCATGTGTGTGTGTGTTGGACAGCATTGCAAGTGCCTTCAGCGTAGGTTACCACATATATCTTTACATACAGCCAATGACGGGTCACTAGAAGCCCTATTCCAATGATACCTCACTGCTTCAACATGAAGTCCCACTGGTACTCAATATTTGGCTTTACAATATGTTGCCAAAATTACTATCCTAATTAAAATGAACCACAACCACAACCATATAAACACCCGTTTATCATTCCACATCACACTGAGGCTCTGTTTACAGATGGTATTAAGATGTGTTTTGGTCGATCAGATCACAAGTGGACTAAGGAGACACATTCCCGTTTACACCTGGTGTTTTAATCCGTCCCTTTTGTACACTTTCAACCACTTCTGTCCTGATTTCTTCGAGGGGAGGGTCTATGGGCGGGTAAATGTACAGGCTTTTTCAGATTTTTCAATCTAATTGATGAAATAAGCTCACGCAATTTACATACGAACACGAGCTGAGAAAATGGAAAAACACAGAGAGCATCAGCTTTAGTTTCTGCTTTGACAGACACAAGACCAGCCGAACGCTGTGAGTGTGTGTTAGAAATCAGGAATGGTATTGTGCTTGGGACTATTTTCGTCTTCAAACCAAACACTGTAAAAAAATATTGTGATTTTAGCGGTAAAAGACTGTAAAAAAGCTATGGTGAAACACAGTTAATTGGTTAACAGAAAGTTTCCGTTAACAGGTGAAAAACTGTAATAGATCTAACCTTACATTTAATTTAATTTTACAGTAAAATACCGTTACATTTACAGTTTTTGGAAGTCATTGTGTAATTTACAGTGAAAAAAACGTAAATTGACATTCCCAGAATTCCCTGCGTGACACTTCGCATTTGATGTATTTTCATTGAAATAACTATGTTCTTAGTTTTTTTCTAATCAGTTATGTACATTAGGGTTTTATGTTACATCTAATGTTGTTAAATTAATGTTTATTGCATTTTTTAAATTTCATGTGTGTTACCATGATGGTGTTTAGTGCTTGTGTGAATGAAACTGTGCACCTTCTAAATTTGAGTAATGTCCTCCTAAAATCTGCTTGTGATGAGTTTTGATTCATCATGTGACTCTCATCTCCAATGTGATTGGTGGTTGTCAGTATATATCAAAGGTATATAACAGATATTAGTATTTCAATAGAATCAGTTTCTGAAAAAATTACACATCCGCCACGGATTCAATAGGTTGGTAATTTAACATTATTTAAGTTAATGAAATACACTCTTTTACCGTAAATGTAAAGAAATTTTATAGGTTATTTTTATAGTAATTATTACAATGTAAACCTTTAAATTATACGGTTTTTAACTGTAAAATAGACAGTAAACTAAGTGCTGTCCCATAAAATCTAAAATGTTGCTACCGTTTTTTTTTACAGTAAAGTTCTGGCAACCACAGCTGCCGTTTTTTTACCGTAAATTTAAAGAAATTTTATAGGTTATTTTTATAGTAATTATTACAATGTAAACCTTTAAATTATACGGTTTTTAACTGTAAAATAGACAGTAAACTAAGTGCTGTCCCATAAAATCTAAAATGTTGCTACCGTTTTTTTTACAGTAAAGTTCTGGCAACCACAGCTGCCGTTTTTTTACCGTAAATTTTACAGGGATTTTTCTTCAGCAGACAAAGTTAAATCCCGTCTGGCTATCGCACTTCCCATAATGTTTATGCGTTAGGTCATTAGGCGGAGAGTCTTTTATGGCTGTTCGAACACATTTGAGTGTCTACGCACTATGAAAGCAATCCGGTTAAATGCATTTCCGACTACCTCGAAAGTGGACAATCTCCAAATGTTTTAGACCCCGTTACACCTGTATTTAGCGTCGTCCACTTGTGACCCAATCAATCAAAACGCTTCTTAATACCGGGTGTAAACAGAGCCAGAGATAACACAAAATAAATATTTCTTACCGACTCCATGTTTACCAATCAGGACTCTAGATCATATGCTAGATAATCTCCAAACGTGATCACTGCTGGAATCCTGAATTATTATTATTTTCGCCCATTTTTTATCAGCCCGGAATTGCCTTGGAAGGTTGTAGTGCCTTTGCTACAAAAGCTATATTTTTTTCTTCTTTAAAATGGTTACATTTATCGTGTTTGTTATATAATTTTTGAGATTTGAGATAAATCGATTTACTAAATTATGTCAGCTTGACTGCTTCATCTCCACTTTAAGGAGGGCATCTTATTTACACACTCATGTCTGGGGCCCAAAACATAAAAAAACAATAAGGTAAATCTCAACAGAACATGAGGGCTAAACAAACTGGATTCTTCTGAGCAGCTTCTGGCGATGTTTAACAGGAGACGTGAGACTCAGTGTGAGGATCAGCAGTTGAGGTTGATGTCGCTGCACAGTGTCAGTGGAGTGTTTGTCCGTGAGACCTAATGATGAAATAAAGTTGCTGTGACGGAGACGCTTTGAATGATGTCATTACTGGAGTGTGTGTGTGTTTGCTTCCCGAAGCCCTCCGATGTGTGACAGGTCTGTTACCCAGCTGCTCCAGTGTGTGTGTGCCGTTATATTGTAAAGAGCGGCAGATGAACTGGGAGAAATGAGCAAGGGGGGAACGTGAGAAGGAGAGAGAAAAGTGATGTGAGCCCCCTGGCTTATTTTTCCTTCACTCTGTAACTACCAGCTGTGCCTCCTCGCATGATCACGAGGATCAGATCGCACATCGCACACACACGGACTAATAAAAGCTTATCAAGGCCCATGTTCCTACACAAACTCCTCCAAACTCCAAGATGACACCGAACACGTATGGGTGGCCAGCCAAATACTTCCAATGAATGATTCAAGACAAAACCAGAATAATTCAGGCGTTCTCCGGATTCATTGGAATTCATGGGTTGTGTGAACAGTCATACAATTTGGCTCTTTTGTCAAAGCCAGTAAATCTTTCGGATCAGTCAGAGATGTGTTTTGCACAGACAAATCAAACTAGATTAGCAGAGTGCTAGGAAGACAAACACCGGGGTGTTTAATTGCTGGGAGAGTGTGTGTGTTGGGTAAACATGTATGAAAGATTAGTCTGATATTCAAACCCGTGGCTGTTTATGAACCAAAAGACATTTACATTTATGCATTTTGGCAGACGCTTTTATCCAAAGCGACTTACAGTGCTCTTATTACAGGGACAATCCCCCTGGAGCAACATGGAGTAAAGTGCCTTGCTCAAGGACACACTGGTGGTGACCGCTGGGATCGAACCAGCAACCTTCTGCGTATCAGTTCCATGGTTTAACCCACTGGACCACCATCTCACAAAAGACATGTTTGTGAGGGCAAAACTCTTGTTTTACATCTCCTCCTGCTGGATCTTAATGGCCAGCAGTGTGTAATCAGGCGTTTATGGCGAGCTCATTACATATAAAGTGTGTTAAGCCAAGTGTCAGATAGATTAACAGACGCTTTGCTGTTGTTTGAGGATGTTTATTAACCTTCTCTTTTAACCAGAACTTGAACATCTGAATGTATACAGGCACCAAATACCCATCAAAAGCAGCTAAACTCTGTTTTTTGGTCAGTTTGATTCTCTAAACAACCGTTGTTAGAAATGTTGTGTTATTTCATATGGACTTTATTTGGCTGATGTTCTCCCTCTCTGTCTCTGTGGCCGTGATGTTTGACTCGCTCAGTTACCGCTGGAGGTCTCAGAAGAACCTGTGTGAGGTCAAACGTCAAGCCCCAGAGTTCACTGCCGAACTACAACACTTCATTAAAATACACACACACACACACACACACACACACACACACACACACACACACACACACACACACACACACACACACACACACACACACACACACACACACACACACACACACACACACACACACACACACACACACACACACACACACACACACACACACACACACACACACACACACAGGTTTGTTATTTGAATACAAATTAAAAACACACTGCAATGCTCCATTGCTCAGTCATAGGTTTTAAATAAAGCCATTCGCTAATGCAGCCAAATATATAAAAAATCCCTTACATTTTTACTCATGTTGTCCCAAACCAATCCAAACAACATTGGACCCCATTGGCTTTCACTGTATGGGGAGACATTTTACGAAACATCTATTTTGGGGGGTTACACAGTAGGGGAACACAGTGTCCTTGTTACACGTGTTACATGTAGTTACTGTAGTAATAACTATAAATGATGCATAATTACATGCAACTACCCTAAACCAAACCTGGGAGCACTTTAGGTAACACTTTATTTTGCAGTGTCCTTGTTACATAAGTTGCATGTACTCACCATATAGTAAATTACACTCTAAAAAAAAAGGTTCTATATGGCACCAAAAATGGTTCTTCGTCGTAATCATAGAGGAACCACTTTTGGTGCTATATAGCACCATATTTTAACATGTTCTGTATATGGTAGCGGTGCTATATAGCACCTTAGTCAAAGAACCGGTGAAGAACCTCTGAAGAACCGCTGAAGAACCACTGAAGCACCAAAATCGGTGCTATATAGCGCTTAAAAAGGTTCCCCTATGATTACGAGCCAAGAACCATTTTTGGTGCCATATAGAACCTTTTTTTTTTAGAGTGTATGCATAATTACATGCAACTAACCCTCAACCAAACCCTAACCCAATAGTCAGTAATTATCATTACTCAGTACTTAAATATATAAATACGCTGTAACAATGACACCTTAAAATAAAGTATAACCACACAGTTTATTTTACAGTCCTGTTCCCCATGTAGCTACTTATTATAGTCATTACAATAACTGAGTAATAACTAGGTACACTCTAAAAAAAAAGGTTCTATATGGCACCAGAAATGGTTCTTGGCTCGTAATCATAGGGGAACCTTTTTAAGTGCTATATAGCACCAATTTTGGTGCTTCAGTGGTTCTTCAGCGGTTCTTCAGAGGTTCTTCACCGTTTCTTTGACTAAGGTGCTATATAGCACCGCTACCATATACATGTTAAGATATGGTGCTATATAGCACCAAAAGTGGTTCCTCTATGATTACGACGAAGAACCATTTTTGGTGCCATATAGAACCTTTTTTTTTTTAGAGTGTACTAACCCCTACACCTAAACCTAAACTTAGTACTTTCTTAGGTAGTACACGTACTGTAAAATAAAGTGCAACCCCAAACCTACATGTAGTTCATTATTATTACTCAGTACTTAAATGTATAATTACACTGTAACACAGACACCTTGAAATAACGTGCAACCAAAAAATCGTACAGGTTTGGAACAACATGAGAGTGAGTAAATAGCTAATGACAGAATGTACATTTCTGGATGAAATATCCCTTTGATTTACCCAAGGAGCTGAAATGCTTGAAGCATGTTTGTTTGTCCATATCTGCATGAAACCAGTTTATCTAACAGCTGAAATTGCGTCACACCAGGGGTCTCATTTACAGGAAAATAATTACAGTTGAGCAGAGAACTGTACAGATATGCGCATGATGTGGTATCCTGATCACCATCCTGTGCATGTTTCGTTTAATTGGGTATATAATAGCCAAACACAAGACATCATTAAACAGAAAGGGACAAATTCAGACAACACATTCTCACACAGGCGCTGAGTTCAGATGATCCTGGCATTTCCAGCGACACTACACACAGGAATGGCGATGCGTGTCGCGCGGAGAGAGGAGATTCACGAACAGTCCGTCTGAAGCCAAGCGCGTGCCCGCTCAGTCTGGATACAGAATGAAGCCAGAGAATGTACTGTATTTGTTGTTGTTGCCTCCGTGCGCCTTCCCGCCGTCGAGTTTGACATAAATCTCGTCGCCAGAGTCCAGGTGCAGCACGACACTGTTGCTCGCGTAGTCGTAGTTCTGATCGGCGTCTTGCGCGATGGCGCTCGCGCGGACCTGTTCAAATAAACGCAAAATGTCATTCAGTGCCATTCATGATAGCGCTTATGACAGCCTGTAGTTCAGGAGCAAAATGTGTGTTCTTCACTAATAAAAACATTTCATTTCGTTTTAATATTTAACATTTTTAATCGCCTGTTAGGTTGCATGTATTGAGAAGGAATGAAAAGGTCAATAATAATAATAATAGTAATAGTAATAATAATGTTAGAAGTAGAGTAGCCTACTTAATGACTGCAAAATTAGCCTATATCTGGTTACACTTTATTTGGTAACACTTTATTTTTCAGTGTCCTTGTTACATAAGTCATAGTATACACTCTAAAAAAAAAAAAAGGTTCTATATGGCACAAAGTGGTTCTTCGTCGTAATCATAAGGGAACCACTTTTGGTGCTATATAGCAACATATCTTAACATGTTCTGTATATGGTAGCGGTGCTATATACCTACCACCTTAGCAAAAGAACCGGTGAAGAACCGGTGAAGAACCACTGAAGCACCAAAAAAAAAAAAAAACACCTTAAAAAGGTTCCCCTATGATTACGAGCCAAGAACCACTTTTAGTGCCATATAGAACCTTTTTTTTTAGAGTGTAGTAATAAAAGTGCATTATGCATAATTACATCCTATTAACCCTAATCCTACCATAACCCTATTTTAAGTACATGCAGTTAATTAAAGTACACTCTAAAAAAAAAAGGTTCTATATGGCACCAAAAATGGTTCTTGGCTCGTAATCATAGGGGAACCTTTTTTTAGTGCTATATAGCACCAATTTTGGTGCTTCAGTGGTTCTTCAGCGGTTCTTCAGAGGTTCTTCACCGGTTCTTTGACTATGGTGCTATATAGCACCGCTACCATATACAGAACATGTTAAGATATGGTGCTATATAGCACCAAAAGTGGTTCCTCTATGATTACGACAAAGAACCATTTTTGGTGCCATATAGAACCTTTTTTTTTTTAGAGTGTATTTAAAAAATAAAATTACACTGTAACAGGACTCCTTAAAATAAAAGGTAACCCTCTTCTTGTGAAGTGCAATATACCAAACAATAGTAATTAACTTTTGCTTTTTAACAAAAGCTATTTACTATTTAAGGTTTGGTTTAGGGTTGCATGTCACTACGCACAACTGACTGATACTACAATAATAACTACATGCAAATGTGTAACAGGGACACTAAAATAAAGTGTTACCCTGTTTTTCTTTTATTGTAATCAGTGTTGATTTTACTACATCATAGTATGCATTCACTTCCCTGTCTACAGCTTTTATTATTAATGCATAATATGCCTATGCGTTCGACTAATCGTTATCTAGTAATGCAAATCGTATTTTATTGTGGGATGCACAATTGTTGAGATAGTTAGTCCCCAGAGAGCCAGTGTAATTCAGACGTTTTGCCTCCAGCAGTTAAAAATCAAAGAAGACCCATTTTGATCAGCTTTGACCACTTTTCGGCTTATGATGTTTAATATGACAGAACATGTGTGAATACAGTCACATTCATAAAGTTTGATTTCCAAATCACTAGGCGACGTTTGGATAATGTACCGAACACGAACATCCGTATAAAAGTCATTTAAAAATGGTAAAAAGTGGCGTCAATAAAGTGATAAATAATGACATAATGTTTTGTTTTTGTTTTATTGATATACCGTCCGATTTAGACAAAGCTGTTTTTCAAGCGACTTTTGTGTTGACCGAAAAGTGAACACTGTTAGGCTATAGTTAGGTCTATGAGGGAAAAAAATATTTAAGGCCCTCCGTTTTTTTTTCTTGACCCCATTTTTCATTGGTGACTCGAGTCTTAATTAGCCTTAATTCGCATTGTGTGTGTCATGTCTGTTTTGCTCCTGCACACGTTGTAGAAATACCTGTCCATTTTTGCAGAGGTCTGCCCACATACTTGTCCCGTCCCCTCCGCGCATCAACACATGATAGGTGAAGTAGTAAATCCCCGACACCTGACACGTAAACTTGCCAGTAGTGGGATCATAGTGATTACCGACATTTGTCACTACGTCGTCAAACCGGAGCACCTCGTAGCCTTCGTGAGGGTTCTTGAGACCCACGTAAAACGCGATCTTGATGTTCCCTAGCGCTGGACCAACGTCTCCTGTCTCAGTCCTCGCCGTCCCCGATGTGATGCCGGTAAATCCAGGTCTGCCCGAGTCCCCAGGTGGCCCCCTCGGACCAGGGGGACCAGGTTCGCCAGGTGGACCCCTGGGTCCCGGTTTGCCCGGACGGCCCGGTTCCCCTCTAGTCCCTTGCGCGAAAGATGGTGGGATGGCACTGAGATCCTGCATCACCTCCAGCGCCGTGGCGCTCGGTTTGGGGTTGTACGGATCACAGATCATCCGACAGGTGCCTATCATTTCGTAGTGCGCTGAAACCGCAGAGGTTTGGACCAGAAGCGGAATTGCGATGGCCAGCGCCACGATCATGACGATGCCCACGACCGCGCCAATTATTCTCTTGCTGTGGAGCACCCGGGAAGCTCGCGCTAAAAAGTCCGGCTCGTTTTTGGAGGAAATGGTGACACGCGAGCTTGGAAGTATGACAAGAAAAAAACCCTCTCTTTCCTTTAAATGTATATAAAATGCACACACTCCCCTCCGTCCCTCCTTCTTGTGACCTCTGGCAGAATAGCACCGTCTGTGCCAGAGTTGTCAGAGAAACTATTGGTTTTGGCACGCGCGCCGGAGCGGTGGAGGTTGCGCGCAGAGAGGAGACGCGCTGACTGACGTAGCGACGCTGTTGCAGTTTGGATGAACGATGCTCTGATGATAATCCCTCATGTAAAGCCATAAATAAATATAGAGATTATCCGAGCGTTACAAAACATATGTTCGCGTTCAACAGTATTGGTTTTCAATCCCCTTCTCTCTATAGACTTTTACTAATTAATTGTGTCGATTGGTATTCTTAACAAGTTTTAGTTTAGCTCTTGTTTTCAGATCCGAGGAAATTTGTGCCTAAAATGTTAGGGTAATGCGCCATAGATGCACTAAGGAAATGAACCATGTGTTTCAAAACATTAAAAAAATGTGAACCTAACATCTGGATTTAT